>KZ808926.1:92848-113967 GCA_000696205.2 Oncopeltus fasciatus
TATATTTACATATATACAATCATACACATAAAAAAAGTGAAGTCTTGTAATGCAAACGATCAACATTACACATATAAATATATATAATATTTTTTGATTAACATTGAAATCAACCCTTTGACTGCTCCTATCTTTCATTATATTAATTCAATTGCACATGTTTTTTAAAATAAATATATTTTTGTGAAATTTAACAATATTCCTTTATCACATTCAAATTCCGTTCGTTACCTTGGGTTCCATCTTTACTCGAGACTCACATTGGGCGTACAGGCTAAAATTAAATTTCAAGAACTCAATGGACGATATGAACTTCTATACAGACTCATGAATAAGAACTGCAATCTTACGATTGAAAAAAAAAAAAACTGACGCTCTACAAAACCTTATTATGTCCAATCTGGACTTACGGAGTAGAAATCTGGTGTGCCACCAAGCCTTCTAACATCCGACGAATCCAGTCCTTTCAATCCAAAATCCTCAGAATAATCGCAAATGCTCCCTATTACGTATCCAATTCCCCTCTTCACCATGATTTTAATATCCCATTTGTTCAGGATCTCATTTCTACCCGCTTCAGCCTTTTTCACAGTAATCTGCCATTCCATCCACTAGCACAGACCATGTCTTCCAACTCCAACCCCTACAACCCTCCCCGTCGACTCAAACGAAGATAGCCCCGCGAACTCCTGAGGACATAGTCTGTAAATAATTTGAGAGTGGTGTCATGGGTCACCTTCTCTCCTCATGTGATTGACATTGATTCTTCCCTTCACCTCGATCTTAACATCCCTTTTGTTCAAGACCTAATTTCTTCCCGCTTCACCCTTTTCCACAGTAAACTGCCATACCATCCTAATCCATTAGCACAGACACTTTCTTCCAACTCCAACCCCTACAACCCTCCCCGTCGACTCAAACGAATTTGGCCCCGTGACTTCCTGGGNATAATAATTCTAGGCAGCTTAACTCTAATATAGGATAAATTTATAGCTCTTATTTAAAAAAATAAATAAAATCCGTTGAAATTGTGTTGTCACACAGTTTTGCATACAGAACCTTTGAATAATTATATCAGTAAGGCTTTCTGATGAGAATATTGTACCAATGAGGGTCTTGAGTGAGAAGAAATTAAATATAGAATATTTAAGTACTTATACGTGCACCTGTCTTATCCATAAACCTCTTCATCTGCTCACTGTTAAGGAAGTTTCGTGTGATAGGCTGTAGCACCTGTAGTATGGGTATGTATACCCACGGTTTAGCTCGCAGGGAATTACATTCCAAAATGGGCACCAAAGTGTTCTGAAATACCTGGCTGATTCTTACTGAATTGGTACGATCCAGATCAAATACAAAACCCTACTGTTTATCAACTCCGAACTTGAGTGATAATTTTGTGACTTAGCCATTAGCATTAGGTGCTTTGTATATATGCTTGTGCTATAATCAACCCTGTCAGCCTAGAGGTTATATCCAGTAATTATAGTGCTATTACGGAATCCTCTCAGCACGAAGTATCGAAAAAGTACTTTCTAGTTATAAATTTTCTATGAGTGCACGTTAAAAAAAAAAAAAAAAAAAAAAAAAAAATTCGAGGCAAAACATGACCAAGTTGGCGGTACTACACGGTTTTTCGAGGTAAAACTTATAACTAAGGGCTTTTAGCCTATAACAGAGCTTCCTTTAAATTCTCCAATCAGAAATTAGCCACGAAGGCCTTTAGTCATTAATGGGAGCTGTAACTGGCTCCACCCTCCATGAATCAGACACGATAACCTATAATTACCCCTATCCTGGAGGATCAGTGATTTATCACCACCAAAACAGGGCAAATGGCTCAACACTTTACTCTGCCAAAGTGTTTTGATCTATGAAAGAAACCAGTTCCTAGAGTGTCACCTTAAGGTACACGTTAAAATCGCAATCCAACTATAAGACCTTTTAATGTTCAATATACAGAGACAGCCATCAAATTTTGCTCTTGTCTAAAATTTAACCATGCAAATGAAGACCCTTTCTAAAATAATTCCTTAATTATACGTTATTTATTAAAAAATTAGTTAAATTTGCTCTTTGCATAAGTAGAAACAACAGTATTATTTAAAGAAATTAATCTCTTTATCATATTTAAATTATAATATTTTTGGCAATAGATTAATAAATTGAAAAGAATATTTAAAAACCTACATCCTTCATTCATAGAACATACAATTCCTAAGTTCATTTATAAACTGCTTGTCGCTTAGTTACTTACTAATAGTAATTTAGTGTCAGCAGCAATATGTAAATATATTTTCTGAAAACATGTACAGCATATAGAAAGAATGGCAACATAAACTTGACGGAAATGATCATAATTTTAGAAGACTGTGGAGTCAAATATGGCATTCAAATGAAAGATTTTCTTAGGCATTAGTAAACAGAGTAGTAGCCATTAGATAAATATGAAAGACGTACTTGCAAGAGGATCAAACACTTAATGAGTTGCAGAAAGAAATGTAATGTTAGTATTTATTAAATAATAATAATTAATTGATTTATTATGACTAATTGACAATGCATATACTTATATTTACATTTTCTTTAAATGTCAATCATTGTTTTAAGTGAATGTTTATTTCTAAAAATCACAGAGAGTTCCTGAAATAATTATAGGCGGATTTGAAGCCAAACAATTCACCGCTACGGTGTTTTGATGTCGAAAATCCTTCGACAAAATTTGGCAAAAAGGACTTCTTTTTAAATTGAAAAAAGCTGTCCACCATACCTATTTGATATAAAAAAATCATTCCTTAAGAATAGGGCATTCCAGGTCTGGGTAAATGGCTCCCTCAGCAGGACCGCATCCATAAAAGCCGGGGTACCACAAGGGGCAATTTTAAGTTCCCTTCTTTACCTTGTGTATTGCAGCGACATATTGGAACCTCTATTATCAGAATTAGCCACCTTCGCAGACGATACACTACTTCTGTGCAAACACTCGAGAGTTCAAAACGCAGTGTACAATCTACAAGAAGCGACCGACTGTCTTACAGCCTGGTTTTACAAATGGCGCCTGTCTCTAAACCCTCAGAAAACCGAAGCAAAAATGTTTAGTCTTCGCAGATTATCCAACAATAACCTTTCAGAACCTCGCATCAGCCAGCTTCCGATTCCATGGACTCCTAAGGACCAGGGTGTTAGATTCTTGGATTATTCAAAAAACCGCATTCTTCGCATGATACTCAATGCACCCTGGTTCGTAAGGAATCAGCAGATCAGGAGGGAACTGGGAGTTGACCCCATCTCTATTCACATCCAGGACCTCACCGACAAACACCATGAACGTCTGCCGCTGTCTTCAGGAGCTGCCACCTTCCGTCTCGGAGCAGTCACCCAGCGACGCCTCAAACCTAGACTATATCAGCATATACTACTTTAATAATTTTATTGTATTTTTGTTTTCTTGTGTAAATAGTATAGTATTTATTGTATATATTCCACCTTGTACAAACACAATTGTTTTGGGCCAAGAAGAAAAATATATTTCTTCTTCTTCTTATTTCAAAAAGATATATTCTTGTTCATGAATTCGACAGGTTAAAATCATATGTAAATAATTACAAAAGGTATAAGAATATTGTATTGAAATTAACATTATCCTTGCAAAAGAGACATTTCGTTAGTGACAAAGAATAACCAAATTTACCATTGACTCCTTTGAACAAAATGAAGGGGAATTTGTCTCTCACCTTATCGATCTGATGTAGTTATTGCGCCGAAAACAGGGGCTTCCACAGTTGTTGTTCGGAGCCCCCTCGTATGGCTACGATCAGTTTTGGTAACTTTAATGAGGTAAAGTTCGACCTATATGGACAGTGCCCGGGGGCTTCAGATAAGCCCCGGCAAGTTCTTCATGCCGAATCGTGCGCTGTACACACATGAATACACAAATCCCGTTTAATTATTGGCGGAGCGCCCCTCACAGCTTTTATTGCTCTTGCCCCAGTCACGTGGCCGAATGGAGGATATGTACTGCCTAAAACGGAAGTTACAGCTTGTTTAAGTTGAACACTAGAACTCTGAAGAATTATCAGTTTAATTCACAAAGAATACATGTAATTAATAGATACGATTGGAGGTTGGTTGGCCGTCGAGTATTACACTAGAGAAATTAGACTGGGTTTCGGCCAGGATCAGAAAAAAAAAATACTTCAACTTGTAAGTCAACATCTTACAGGTCCTGATATAACTCTGAGGGAGGTTTATGGTCACATCTCAGAACACAAAACTAAACTGAATTAATCTATTCAGAACTAATATGTTCTCCTCTCTGAGATGTGACCATGAACCTCCCTCGGGTATTTCTCCATAGATCACTATCGTCCTGATGATGACTTACAAGTTAAGTCGAAACGTTGGATGTAATAAAATACTTACTTACTTAAAATACTTGAAACCACGTGGTCGAAGTTACCACTCAGTTAATATCAGCTTTAGGAGTACAAAGGCACAAAAGACAAATTGCCTTCCGAATCTAAAGTACAAATTTAAATTGCATGAGTCATAATGTAATTTAAGCATAGGCTTTTCAACATGGCTACCGTAAATTTTCTTCCAAAGCACGCCATTGCTGCTGAGGCGTTTGAGGACCTTTTTTGAGGTATATCCCACAGCTTTATAGCTGGATGACATTTTCGCTGCAGGCATCCCCGGTGGGGTCCTGGCTCTTCACTCCAAAGGGTTGCAGGCTATTGAACATCATCCTAAAACTAACACTCGACTTATTACGTTGCACAAAACCCACTTATTGGCCAACATACTGTTACGGGCTTCGGGTCACTAATAATAAAAGAACAGGAGTTAAATTAAAGTTAATTTATTTTCACAAATAATGAAATCAACTTACACTAGAACCATAGAATATACTGCCCTTACTTATTAATACATAAATAGATACAAATAAAAATTTACTTAAAGTTACTTAATTAATTACTATGTAGAAATAAATTAAATATACTTATTTACTAAGAGGCCTCAAGATAACTTGTTAAACACTAATCACTGTATACGAGACGCAAAACACGCAATCTGTCAAGGGAACTGCGACAGACGGAGACTAAATTATCAATGTCTCCTCTCTTCAAGTTGATTTTTAAGCTTCGTGGAAATGACGAGAAAATACTACAAGTGGCTAGAAAATTCTCATCAGAAATTCTAAGTAAGCCAAGGCTTCACAAGACAAAGGAAACAGCTCTTATTCTTTAGTTGTATCCCTTGCTTGTACTGAACGTGTCCGTGAGCTGGAATGAAACCCTTCTTATTCGTTCATAGTTCGTGAATTATATAATAAACCTTATTTTTAATAATTACTCGATGCAAACTCTATTTAAATTTTTATTTGAATTATTTCATAACTCATTAGTCCGATAATCTCGATTGTTTTTCTCAATAGTTCTCAAACAGTAAAGCTCCAGAACCCAAAGATTTTCAGTGAATCATTTAATATCCTTTTTAAAATCTAAGGCATCTCATACGCACCCAAGATATTCTATTGAGACTTTAATTGTGAGATTGTTCTTTTCGATGGTATAGTTTTTTAGTCTCTTGAACTTTAATTATAACAAATAATCGAATTGCTGATTTATAAATTCAGAATTCCAATGTTTTAATAAACATATTTCTAATTTGTAATAAAAATTTAAGGTATATTTCATATTTTATAAAGATAGCATTTCCTATTAAACATAAATTATACATTAATAATTTATTGAGGTACATTAGCCTTGGGGACATATTTCTAAGTCAAATGTAACGGATTTAATATATACACGCACACAACTCTATTTTTTAAAATTCTGTAATTATTTTTTTAACATACGGGATTATTAGTTTGCTCCTGGGACCAACCGGCCGTAATTTACTATTATTTTTCACTGGCTTGGAAAAAAACAGGCTGCTATAAAAGTGTGCTGACCACACATCCTCCAATGTACGGAGTGTTGGGAAAAAAATAATCTGTAGCACGCTTTTCCAATCTGCACTTTAGGCCTACAGTAAGATATACTTTTCAGGGGAGGAATTAATAAATTATATATATATATATNTTACGCTTATTATTTCTACAAGTTGTCCTTTACCTATAAATATGATAGATTCTCAGGGTCCTCTGGGCGTAGGTGATGTTAAAGAATATGGACGGCTATATATATTTTAAATTAAACCTAAAAAAATGTGTGCTGATCCTACCATCGTTCCTTGTTTTATGTATTTTTAATCCCCTAGAACAATACCTCGGGAACCATCACCAAAACTGACGCATGATACTCGCATACCTTCTACACACGCGTCCCAGATTCGAGTCCATACCCCCAAGGTCTGATGGGATCCCGAGCTCGCAGTAGGAGCAAGGACACCCATCTCCGAATCCTCCTGGGACGAGTATTGACGCCATTCCCCCGAGCTGACAGCTGACCTCCGCTCCGGCGATAAATATGTAAGGGTACAGTAATTACAGTCCAGCGGCCGTGGGACGAGTTACCCACATTGATCGACTCCTGGAAAACTTCATTAACGACGTTGGGGGATCATCAGGCCTCGTGCCTTTTCTCCAGCTTCCAGCAGCCCAAAAATAGATATATCTCCGCCCACACTTGGTGGAATTTCCACCCCTTTTACGAAAAATCTTAGAATATATTTCAACCCTTAACATATTTAAAATAATTGAGTTGACATTGTAATCTTAATTTTCTTCTATGAATATTCCTTATCCAGATAAATTACCATAATTTCACTACTATATAGTTTTATAAAGAAGTAAAATATATTTTGATATGACATTTTATTTTATAAGTAATCCACTAATAAGAATTTAAGTTCCTAAGAAATAAAATAATTGTGCACGATACACAAGTGCTGTATGATGTACTCAATGTGATTCTAATTTTGGTGGTTGAGCAATGTAGGAAGAATTCCAAAAAAACATTTAAAAGTATAGCATACAATTTTACAATCAATGAAATATAACGTAACAGTAATATCGTTATATAAGTTTTCATAAGAATAATACAAACATATTTAAGTATTTACCGTTTATTATTAATAAAACTGTGATTATCAACGTTTAAACATATTTAATTATATTATTTCACAACGAATAACCGTCGAAGCTTACGTAAACATATTTAAGGTTAAATAATTTGAACGTTCATGAACGTATGTATTCGGCCGGAAGATGGACAGTGTCCGATAGCGCTCGCCAACGGGAGATGGTTTGCAGAAACCAATGAAGACGGAGAATAGAAGGTATTTAAGGTTATTTAATTTGATCCGCTTATAAACTGTCTTTTCCTTTCATGAGATTTCAACCTAAGACATATTCCCTCCACAAATTGCAAAATGCACACAATTTGAATTTGTAATTGAAATATAATTAAATCTCTGTATTTTAAAAGATGTGGGCCCAACGAATTCTCGTTCATTTAAAGATTTTCATTTTTTTTTCTTCAAAAATACTAAAAAAATATGTACGAAATTTACAATTTACTGTTATAATGGATCATACAAAATGATAGCCGATATATTAAGATTCAAATTTTTTGTCATCTTTTAAACTTCCCCTCTATTTCGAAAGTCAGCCTTTTGCATTATAGGTAATATTTCAATGCTACATCAAAAAGAAAAAAAACCTTGGCCTGTAAGGTCATTTTTCATTAAATTAGAAAGGAGATATCAGATCTTTTTTTTTTTGTCAAAATACACGCACACACACACACGCACGCACACACACACACACACACACACACACACACACACATATAAATATATATATATAAGTGTGTGTGACTACTGTTTTTGGCGCCTAGTTACACAGCCAGAAAAATATAGATTCTTACGCAGTTCGCTAAATAAGAATTTAAACAAAAATAAAGATAATTCGATAAAACTTCGATTGTCAACGTTTAAACATATTTAATTATATTATTTCACAACGAATAACAATAAAAATAACAATGAATATGGACGATAATATATAGGTTGAATAAATATCAAATAAGTTTTTGTTTGAAGCAAAAGAATTCATAATTTTAGATAACTCTAATCGAATATAGTCAGGCAAGAATCTATCAATTTTATCTACTTACCCATTCAAGGGCTATTGTGAAAGTTTTTGAAAGGGGACAGAGAGAACAGAGGAAAAGACAACAATGAGATAGGTTGAAACTTCTAATAAGCCCCTGAACAGTACGAACGATGTGGCAGAACAAAAGGAAATGAAGTGAGACGTCTCTTTCACTGGGGCGACGGGGAGGAAAAGTGGCGGGAGGGGTTGCGGGAGGGTGGTTGTGAGGAAGAGATCAAAGGATCGGATTGGCAGAATTTTTTGTTGGGGTAAATGGGGCAGGTCGTTCGTTTTAACCCGGATGGAATAATAGGGTATTATCAAGGGGCTGGAACAACCCGTCTCCACCCTCCAAGTGGTCTTCACTCCCGCTTTCTAAGGGTGGCTCAAGAGTCCGTGGTCCTACACCCTTCCTGACATAAGTAGAGATATCTTAACCGTATGCTTCCCCATTGATGGGGATATTATCTGTGACATACATCAGGAATCCCTCCCATTACTGACGGTGATCTAAACCTCCCTTTATTAGTGAGACATCACTCAGTTCTTTACATTGTTCACGTTTGTATCATTACAGATTATTTGATAATATTCTACAGATCTTCAATGATGCTGCGTTGAAAATTATATATTATGCGTGTGTTTATATAGGTATATAAAAGTACATACCATGCCCCTACATACAACATCTACTTTACTTAAATCTATGTTCTATAATATTTTACGAAAACATTTATAAAAAAAATATATTTAAAATATGAAAATGATAGCTGAGTACTTCCCACACTCTTCCCAGCCACACTATTACTATACTCTAATAGAAATTTAAGAGGTATTATCTTTAAAGCATATGCAGCATATAAAATACAATTGATAAGAGAACTTTTGATGTCTCTGCACCCCCTGACAGAACAGAGGCGCCATCTATCCTCAGACCGCCGGACTCCGTGCAGAAACTCAATGATTTGGTTGAGAGGGCGCTGTTGCACCTTTGTGAGCCACGTAGCTGAGCAATTTCACCCTATTATTTTCCTACTTACTCTCTTTTACGCTTATTATTTCTACAAGTTGTCCTTTACCTATAAATATGATAGATTCTCAGGGTCCTCTGGGCGTAGGTGATGTTAAAGAATATGGACGGCTATTCCCCTCCCCGTCCACCCAAACCATCCTACAAAATTTTAAGAATCTTATGTGCTTCACTTAATATTGAACCCACTCAACCAAATAACCAAAATGTTCTCGACAACTATTTAGTGTTCAATTCGACATCCATATTAATTCAACTCGTCAGTCAAATTCATTATCAATTCAAAATTAACTAATCTCAATGCACAATTTCGGCTCATAGACGATTTCAAATTATGATAATTAACTTATTTATATTAAGATTCCCTTAAGGAAATACAGCTACTCACTTTGATTGGTTAATAACAAAAAAAAAGACAAAAATACCTATGGTGCATTTAAATAATTTTAATTTAATTACTTTTTCCTGCACATGTTCTAAAAATTTTAATCAACAATTCAAATGCGATTCTATTTTTTTAAATTACTTTTTATGTAATTCGATGAAGGACTTCGTAAATGATTAAAAACATAAAATTTAAGGAAAAGGATAAAATTCTGATTAAATAAACTCAATAATCAATATCTTCGTAATTAATAACCAAAAATAGAATTATTTAACCTTTTGCAGGTTTGAAGTAGAAAACCTTATTGATGCATTTTGTTCCTCAGTTAAAAAAATAAAAATAATAATAGACACCACATAATTTAGAAGTAACATTTTATAGTAGATGTCTTTTTGGGCGGTACGGTAAGGTTGATCCGAAAAATACAATTTAAAAAATATGTATTTTTTAATTATCTGCCGACGTTTTTGTTCATATTGTAAGCCATTTTCAGGGCGAGGTGAAAGCTAGAGTGGACATAGTGTCGCCTGGATCGCATTTTCATGACCACTGATTGAACTATAAATATTTAAAATGTTTTTATTATTATTTAGGTAAACTGAAAAAATGTTGACAAAATACGACGATAATTTAGGGTAAGTCCAAGGGATTCTTTTAATATTATTTTTAGTGTTTCCAGTGATTTCAAGGAAACTCTTAGAGATTTGAACTTACAAGAAGTAGAGGGCCAGGAGTATGAGAGTTATAATTTCTTACACGAGGACTCTCGTCTTTTCTTGACGTAAGGGTGGTTGGTACTACATTGGGAAGTAGGGTAGGTCGTCTTTTAAGAAAACTTGTATCATTTTTATATTTCTTATTGGATTTTTTTTTGTCCCTAAGTGGAAAAGCAAATTAGGTGTCTGATTTTATAAATCAAAAGAGTTTTTGTGTGTGTTTTTTTTATTATTTATTTAGTTTTTACATTTGAATATAATTCTGCAAGGGAGTGTTAAAGGGATTTTATAAAATAAATATTTTTACCCCTATTAAGATAGAGAGAGCATCTGAAGTGACTGAAAGACATTTTAACCTTTGCTTACTCCAGAAAGGTGAAATCTAAAAGAACTCCGAAGGTGTTTAGAATATTCTGGAATAAAGAATTTATTTTTAGTCGGGAAAGAGGCAAGGCGCCAGCCCACCCCAGGAGGTGTTGTTATAAAGGCTAGGATTCTCTCCTATTAAATCCTATATGAGTCCCCCCCCCCTCCACCCCTTTCGGGCTTACATTTATCTTCCTCCTATATTTCAGACTTATGAAAAATTCAGGGGGCTTTCATACGTGAAGGCTCACCAGCCTGTGGAGCGCCGCACATAATCCATGTGATATTGTTTCAGACGTCGGGGATCAGTAAGAAACAACCACGTGGCGCGATCTGTGTGTGCCTGTGCTGAACGCATGTGTGAACTTATGTAATTTCGGCTCTCCTCCTAAGCCATTAGTTACATCCCCTGTAGTAAATTTGTAATTCGTCAGCAGAAATAATGTTCCACCCCTACCCCACCCCCTTATTCCTCTGAATAATTTATAGTCTCCTCCACTTTCCTGCTTAATCTGACTGTTGTACCGGTGAAAACATAATAAATTTGTACTCTAATATCATATAAATGTTTCAGAAAATTCGGGTGTAAGTATATTTTCTTCTTTATTGCGTGAGAAAATTATACTGAGCTTGGCACATGCCTTGTGGAATTTACAACTTTCTTCCTCTTGAATATATTCCAATAAAAAACATATTAATTTTGAAATTTCATTAAATACATTAAGCTCAACTTCGGGTGTCGCAATTAAAATTAGCTGCCTTTTAAAAGTATTTGGCCATTCATTGAACCACTTAGTGTCATGGAGGGAGGGGCTATCTACAGGTTGCCATCCAATTCTAAACATCAATGGCTCAGGACAAGCTTTTATTAATCGACAACAGCCCTTGGCGGGATTCGAACTCCACCGTCAGGATCGCGAGACCCTTGCGCCCAAATAAGCTGTCTAAAAGTTAACACAGACAACTTTTACACCACCCAACATATACACAATAAAAATAACCATTATATAGTAAACATCGATTGAACATGGCGGGCATTCATTTTCTGCAAAGTAAACCATCTAATTTTAAACGGGAGTCAATGAGGGATTCATCTTATCGAATTTCAACTGAAAGTGAATTCATTCAATAGTTTCAAATGAAGAGCCAAAATATCGAATTTGTTCTTATGTTTAAAAATAAAGTTTGTATACATACATATCTNAAACAAATATATATATATATATATATATATGACATTTTATACCTTTTTTGTTGTAGAATTAATTTTACGAATGAAAGTCAAAATGAGTTTTTTAAGATTCTACACATAGGTTTACCGATTATCTCTATTTCCCTTTCGAAAGATATCGACTTAGTCCTACGGTTTACAAAAAAATAAGTATGAATAGCGATTTGTTTTTCTTTTGTGGCTCTTAACACGCACACTCACAAATTACTATTAAAAACTTGCAACAAATCTTCAAAGATCCTTTGTTATGTTTCCAGTGGGAATAGTTAGGTCTCACAATCTATTCTAATTTATCAGAATCTATTCTATTCGATCTCTGTAATATATAAAACGTTTCCAAGAGGTTAATAGTAATTTTGAATGGCATGAATAACCGACTTGAAACTTTTCAAATCTTTATCTTATCTTCGTTAAATCGCATCTTGTTTCCAACGTTACAGCTTGATTTTCCCTCGGTAATTAAGATAAATAAACTAAACCAAAAAAAAACTATAATAGTAATTAAATAGGTTAAATAACCAGTTGGTTATTTAATATAATAATCTCTAATAGATTATTAGTTAATTAAGTTATCTAATAATAATCTCTGTATAGATTATTAGTTAATAATCTATACAGAGATCTACTAACAGTTGACCAGATAATTATTGAATTACTGAAATACAAAGAAAAAGATATGGTTAGGGAATAAGCGGATAGATAACCAGAGGGAATAAACACAAACAAAATGTTTTAGCGAAATTTAGTTTTTAAAGTAAACAATTCTTATCTTGACAAGTAAACTTTAAAATATCACTCTAGTGTGCGATTTATTTATTGATACTATTTTATTACTAAAATTTTATTCCGTTTGACAAATATTACATATTTATTTGCCCATATTGCTAAACTCACCTTTTGAAACATTAATAGTCAATTGAATACGACGTTTTATTTGTTCATAACTATTATGATTTATTAGTTAGATTTATAGTTATTTAGCCTTCAAATTGTAGGCTAAAAGTTCTATATATGAAAAACGAGAGTCTAATTATGAAATATAATTCATCCAAAAAACTAGATAAAAAATAAATTATTAACATAATATAAGATTAAATAATCATACACAAACATGGCATATATGTGAAATATAAATACATGTTCTAATTTTACATACTCGTAGAAACACGCATATATACACATATATATCATAGTTATGATATGTGACACATATCCTTGCAATAAGAAGATATTAAATGTAATAAATTACATTCAAACACATACAGAAATAAATATATTTGTATTAATTTGAATAAATTGTTTTCCTTGAGGTAAATTTGTTGCATCGAATATGATGAAGATACTTTATACAGTAGGACTGTGAGTATATTTTGGTACGGGAAAGCAAGTGATGAGTTTTGGAAAGATCGAAGATTTACCCTTAAACAAATTCTGACAGGCAGTAATTACGGCCGACACTTTTAAGATGAAAACACGAAGAAAAAAACGTCCATCAGACGAAGCAACGAGCCTTCAACACTTATGATGATAAATCTGGACACGAAAACTAGAGCTCAACTCATCTCATCACATTTTAGTAATATTTAGGTACAGAATTACATGTTGCCGCCTAGAGTATAGTTGAATACCTACCTGTCTACCAAAATTTACGAGCTTTAAGTACTTAAATCTAAGAATTCTTTTTTGTGTGTGTTGGAAGACATTGACATAGTTAATTAAAATTTGGATATATATTATATTAGCTAATCAGATAAGTATGATTAGAAAAATAATTTTTTATGAACGAAAATTTTTTTATTTCAAAATCATTCTAGAAATGGTATTTTCAAAAATTTCATTTTGCACTTTCTTTTTAATAATAAATATTTGTTTTGTTCATTTATTGCCTAAAACGGTCTGATTGTGGAAGACAGAAAATTTTCATTTCAAGAAATATTAAGTAGAGTAATATTAATTTGATACAAATGTAGAGTTTTTTGACAGTAGAAATTATTATTAGACGTTTTTTGGGGGAGTTCGGTCATGGTAGATCCTGCCAATTTTTCGGCTCACATTGTGAGCCATCTTCAGGGCTATCGTGAAGGAGACAGAGGGGACGTCGTGTCACTTGGATCCCTAATTCATGACTGGATACTACGTTGAACGAACCCCAACAAAAACATCTCATATTAATCGTACACTTTGGTATTTTGTTTGCGAAGATGGGTTCCTAAAAAGGAACACGTATAAATTGAAGTAAAGAGAATACACATACTAAATATATCTAACAATATTGATATAGGCGAAATAGGCAGCGTGTTGATCGCCATTAAATATAATCCAATCCTATCCTACATTGATTGATAGGATATGGACATAAAAAAAAATCTTTTATCAGTTAATTACCCCTGCTTTTTAACCTGTTGGTATGCAGATATTTTAACGTGTAGCGAGAACAATTTCCATAATTTTCCCAATCTACCTGGGACCTTCCTTGATCATCCCCCTTCTGAAGACGTATAGGGGTCGCTGAATTGATGAGCGTTATCGAGAACCTGACAAGGACCATGACCATGTCCCCGTCCTGGAGGTCTGAATGTCGCCTCAAGCTATTCTCAGAGAACGGCTATATTACATCTCATTAGTGCTTTTATTACAAGGGTCTCCTTATTTATTATTCATTATATGTATTTATGTATTTTTTTTATTATTATGCTCCCATTATATTTTCCGATTTTTAATCTTTTCATTCTCTCTATCTCTTCCCTCACAGTCCTCTTTCTCTATATTTATTATTCTTCTCAATTACTTCATATATTTACTTGTTGCGTCCAATTTATTTCAACTCATTAAAATTAGTTTTGGAATTAAAAATTCCAATTTTTGATATTTCTTCTACTACTGAATTCTCGCTCTCTTTCTCAACCCCTCTCTCTCTGTCTCTGTACTTTCTAATCTCTTTTAGTTATTTTTTATTTGCAGGTCGTACATTTTATCACATACCCCGCAGAGAAATTCTCTATTCATTCTTCACAGACAAAAGGCGAGAAATCTCCCCGAACATTTTACCTTTGGTCTTGATCCCACTTGTTCTTATTTACTATATACAAATATATATATACANTATAAATATATATATATATATATTGTGCATGAAAACACTCACGCAGGTTATGTGTCTGCAAATGTTCTAAACGACGGTTTTTGTTACTTAAAATAAAATTGAATTATATTTTTAAAAAATGCTTTGTTCGTTTTACAGCGTAATCGTGATGAATACGGAGGGACAATTAAATGTATTGCTATGTGCCAGTTAAATTTTTTTTTCTTTTTTTTTTTTTACTGCAAGTGGGGTTGATATTTAGTATAGAGCAGTGATGCAGGAATATCGACCATCGAGATTGGTAGTCCAATATTGGACTAATGGTTTGAATATTTTATTCTTAAAATTCTTATTCTTAAAAACTAAAAAAAAATAATTATTTAGAATAAATTGCATTATTTTTTTATTAAAATAACCTATTACCGCTTTAAGCGGACACATTCGACAAATTAATAACTGATAACACGGGAAGTTAAAAAACAAAAACTATATTTTTGTTTAACTCATTTAATTTTACACTTATTTATTTTATTTTATTTTATTGTAAGTGTTTACCTCCCACTCAAACATAATGTGTCATGCAGAGAGGGGGCTATCTAAAGGTTACCATCCCATTATAGATGTTATGGCCCAGTACTAGCATTTATATATCAATAAAAGCTTGACCAGGGCAGGATTCGAACACACACCGCTAGGATTGCGAGACCCAGACGGATCTCATGAGCTATCATTTTAATAAATATTGTTTGTTTTCCAAATAATTACCTTTCTATTCCACATTCAACAGCAAGTATGTTACTGCGCCAGATATGACTTCCAAATAATAGTAAAATATTTAGCTAACACACACACACACACACACACACACACACAAGAAAAAAAAACTAGAAGCAGCATTGTCAAATTTTTCTGTAGCTTAAGAGCATATTTAAGAATTGTTTGTTCTTTTTATTTCTTGAAATCTTGACTCAGGGTGAAAGATCCTCCTATACATGTATAAACTGACTATTAGGTTGGAATAAGTATTAAAGCAGTTAAAATTTTAACATTTTTATTAAGATCTTTCTAGAATTATTTTGTATTTGTATGTTAATCATGTATTATGAGAACATATAATTGCATGAATGAAAGTACAAATATAGGTGTTTTTCAAATTAATTCAATAAATGCCTATGATCTGTGTGTGTGNACACACACACACACACACACACACACACACAAACACACACACACACACACACACACACACACACAGACACAATATTCATACTCCTAATATTATAAATATTGTCCAATTAGACAATTTCTCAACCCCCCCCTCTCTCTCTCTCTCACTCTCTCTCTCACACACTCTCTCTCTCTCTCTATCTCTCTCCCTCTCTCTCGCACTCTCCTTCTCTACTTCTCTATCTTTCTCACTCTTACTCTTTCCCTTTCTCTCTCACGCTCTCCCTCTCTCTCTTTCCTCTCTCTCTTTCCTCTCTTTCACTCTCCCTCTCTCATACGTCCACCCCCTCCCCTCACTCTCTCTAACTCTTTCACTCTTTCTCTTTTTCTCTCTCTCTTTCTTGCTTCCCCTTTCTCTTACTCTGTCACTCTTTCTCTTTTTCTCTCTCTCTTTCTTGCTTCCCCTTTCTCTTACTCTGTCACTCTTTCTCTTTTTCTCTCTCTCTTTCTTGCTTCCCCTTTCTCTTACTCTGTCACTCTTTCTCTTTTTCTCTCTCTCTTTCTTGCTTCCCCTTTCTCTTACTCTGTCACTCTTTCTCTTTTTCTCTCTCTCTTTCTTGCTTCCCCTTTCTCTTACTCTGTCACTCTTTCTCTCTCTCTCTCTCTCTCTCTCTCTCTCTCTTTCTCTCTCTCTCTCTCTCTCTCTCTCTCTCTCTTTCTCNCAGAAAGTACGAGTAAGATTCAAATAAATAACATAAATAAATAAAATTTAAAAAAAAAAAAAAAAAGATAATAAGAACATGAAAAAGCAGAGGTCCAGCCAGCCTGGATCTAGATAGCCCGCCGGGGGTGGGGCGAGATCCTTGTATTTAATGTCTTAATAATCTGTCCCGGGGGAAATATTACCCCCTCCACGGGGATGCTGGGGGCTGGAGATAAGCCTGCGTTAATACCGGGATTTATTTGGGCTGTCGCTGCCGATAGCTCATAATTACTCGGCGACCGATAGTCCGACTTCAGCCGCAGAGACTTACACCGCCCAATCCCTAGAGATGGAATCCTCAAATGAATGTTTGAATTCCCTAATTCTAGAGTTAAAAGTATAAATTACTCCATAAATTGTTGTTATTACATATTCCAGCGGGCAATGATTAGTAAATTATTTATTCATCGCAAAATTATATTAATGGTAGGGTAAACTGTCTATAATATGAAAATAACTGCAATCTACTATATATCTTCTGGCCTAGATTTAACAACTTTTGACACTTTTTATATATCTCTGATGTACGGAATCAAGTTATTAGAAAGTGTTTGAGATTTCTACGGTTTATATGTATTTTAATTTTCTATGGGGTCAAATAAGAAAGACTTATAAATATTTGAAAACAAATATAAAATTGTTTGTAACAAAAAAAGTTTAAATTTTAGCCAACGTTTCTGCTTAAACTTCAGGCCTTCTTCAAGACAAATAGGGAGATGGGGTCTACTGGAAATAGGGAGGATGAGTCTACTGCTCGACAGCAACTAAATCATGACTATACTACATTTATGATTTAGTTACTGTTGAATAGGTGTCTCTCTCTTCCCGTCACACTATTTGTCCGGATGAAGGACTGACATTCAAGCCGAAACATTGGATAAAATAAAAAATGTTTTGGTTAAAACTAGTTTTTAATTATTCAGTTACCAAGACCGTATTCCTGACTATCTTCTCCTCATAAATACGAAACATTTTAGAACCATATCAGTGGAAAGACTTCAACAACCACATATTCCTTTAAAAAAAAAAAAATCAATCAAAATCCATTGTCGCAAAAATAAAAATAATGAAAAAAGGTATTCCAAGCAACTTAAAATTAATAAATAATTAAATTTAATTTAAATGTAATTATTAAAGGAGTTAGCCTTAATATTTAAAATAATTTATTAAATCCATACTCCCGGTCTTACAAGTGTCACAATTACCCCCTGTTGAAGAAAGACCTAGACATGTTCAATTTGACGCAGAGCGGTATTTAAGCATAATTTTAGCATATTTCCTTTAAGGTTTTTATAAAAATCATGCAATATAGGTTGGTCACGTTGTTACATTTGAAAAAAAAATATTTCTATTTATTAATTATCTATTTTGGGGAACTTATAATATATATACGTAGGTATGTGATACTGCAGAGTATCTGTGTAGGAGGTCTTGTGAGTTGAGAAAAACGACTATGCTGAAGGTCTTGTCCCCGGTGTTTTTTTTTTTTTTTTTTTTTTCCAAAAATCATGGGAGGTGACCCCCCACTGTCTTCACCTTCCTAAAGAAAAAACGACCGTCAGGTAGGGCAGAACACTATGGTTGTAGTAAACTAAGAGAGAGAAGAAAAAATGGCTGGTATACCTCATATTGACATAATGAAATGGATTATCACGGCCACACACACTCATGCGTACATCAACTCGCACAAACATACACACACACACACCTCTAAAAATTCTGAAAACCTTAGTGGTACACCGTTAAATATTGCACCAACAATACTATAGCAATTTAGTATATTTATTGAAACTGATACCTAATGTTAATTATTATTATTAAGTAATGTTTTAGTATAGTGCCTTTCTCACTGCTTCAATTATATTTAAATTTTATTTCAAAATTTTATTATTGCAAGAATTTTAAACAGAGTTACCCCGAAAAAATGGCCAAACTACTGGAATAGGTAGTTTATCGGAAAAGTACAACTAAATATTGAAATATTCTGAATAATTTTTTTCTCCCTTTTGGAGGATCAGAAAGGCAAAAATACTTTTTTTTAAAAGTCATCTGAATGGGTTTAGTGGATTAGAAAGGAATGACTATTTGAATAAGTTAAAAATAAAAAAAATTATTCTGTCCTTCAATTCAGATTAATTACATTTATTTAATATTAATCATATTTAAAAAAAATGTTAGAAATACGTTGTTTTAATTTTTAAAGAATTGTATTATTATTTTTAAGTACCTTACTACGTTCCACGAAATTACAAAATATTTTTCTTTTTTAGAGAATGTAAAAACTAAATTTTAAACTAAATGGATTTTTTTTAAATATTCACCAGACTTGAATGTTTAATTTAATCCAGGACCTAATAATACTTAAGTGCAAGCAGGAATTCACAAAATTCACAGCCATAAAATATGCTTTAAAAGCACCAGATATTGGGTGAATCTTGAATGCCAGTAGTTCCAATCTTCGACGTACAGTTCTCACATCTGTTTAGTAACGCTTAAATTTAAAACTAATATAATTATTATATATATATAGGGGGGGAGTGTATGCTGTTATTAATTATTGGAAATAATTTACGAAATTCGGTCCTATATTAAGTCGTACTAAGTACGAATCTCTTGGAAAATCTTGGTAACACTTGTGGAAAAGCGGACTAAATCTGAACGCCAGTAGCCATATTTCATTTCCCAACTATCCAGAGTGGTTTGATGTCCAGCTCACATCCCTCTCTCACCCCTCGGAGCTAAGTTGATTTTCCTATTAGAAGTTGCCGTCTACTCTCAGGATGGTACTCGGAGCCCTAAGGCTATTACAAGCTTCATTAAACTTACCTCAGGGAAAAGCTTACCCTGTCTCGTTTCATGTAGTAAAAATCCAGAAATTATACTCAAATACATAAATTTTCTTCTATTAAAAATGGTAAGCAAAACAATTTTAATATGTATAAACTCTATACTTAAAATTGTTTTAGGTTAAGAATTTATTTTGTACTGACTTCACTCTCTCTCTCTCTCTTTCTCTCACTATATATATATATATAATAAATAAGAACAAGAATCGAGGAAGAAAAAATCTNTACATATAATAAATATATTTTATTTATTAGTTTTCTGTTTATTGTTTTCTATATATGTATAATTCACTTGTCCACTATTTGTGCCATTTACGGTGAAAATGGTCAATTTCAAATTGTAATCATAAAAAGAAAAATCGTGTGAACCAAAGAAAGAAAAAAAAATGGAATAGCTTAGTAATGCAAACCTCAATCATACTGAAAGTGTAGTATATATTTTGCTGTTTATTCATTCTGATAGTGTGATATATCTATTGGTATATATTATTCGTATGTATAGAAAATACTGCTAAAGCAAAATATAAGTTAATAAAGTATAATGAGAGAAAGAGAGATGGAGAGAAAATTGTGGTGATAATGAGAGAGAGAGAGAGAGAGAGAGAGAGAGAGAGAGAGAGAGAGAGTGAGAGGTAGCGAGTGAGAGAGGGAGGAAGGGGAATAAGAGAGAGGGAGGAAGAGGGAATGAGAGAGAGGGGGTGAGGGAGAGGAAGAGAGAGAGAGAGGGTGAGGGAGAGATAGATAGAGAGAGCGAGAGAGGGAGAAAGAGAGAGAGAAAGAGTGAGGGGGGAAATGGGGAGAGTAAGAGAGAGACTGAGGCAAGAGGAAAATCCAGATTACGGGTAATGATGTGTGGTAACTCCGCGTGCCCGAGAGGAAGATGTGGAGGAAGCCACTCACTGCTAAGCCCCACAAGTAGGCTTCAGGAAGAGAAGGAACTTGACTTCATTACCTGTGGTTCTCTGACGTACACAGATTATGTCAAATAATTGACCTCAATAATAGAGATTTTAAAAAATGAAAGTACCCATATACCCATATATCAGATGAGCGTTATTAAGTACAAACAAATTTATTAATTTTACATTTTAATTAGACATATGCAAATTTAATTTCAATAGCTCATATTTGTAGCATATGTTAGATGGAAGCTTTGTAATAGTCATATAGGACAAATTTTAGCATTTAACGAGACTTTTTATGAGTCAACACAGTGGGGGCGAGCGCCCACTTTTGAGTTTTAACTTGATCCAACTGCAGCTCTATCTGATTCAGGACATGAAAGGAATATAAAAATATGACTAAAGTCCAGTGTGCAGAAAAGAGATGTTTGTATCTTTTCACAGTACTTATGGTCCATTGTAACAACTTCTCTGTACGCCTATGAGATTTATTTGAAAAATATTTATATGTATATATTTGAAAAAAA
>KZ808926.1:129322-139469 GCA_000696205.2 Oncopeltus fasciatus
AAAAATAATGAGATAATGCTAAGCCGAATTAGGGTTAAAGTTACTTGGTTGGTGTGGTAACTACTCAAAAATATCCAGGCAGGGCATGGAAATGTTCAATCTGCCATTCATTAATAGCGCAATTTATAATTCAGATTAATAAGCTCACGTTCAATGGTGAGCATTTTATTAATGAAGGGCTCTGAGGTCAGTAAAAGGATTTGATCAAAATTTGGAGGGTGGTTATTGCTAATTACGTAGTGGAGAGGGGCAGATTTAATGTTCTGATTGTTATTGATTTTATGGTGCTGCTAAATATGCTGTTTCGTAATAAATCATTTACATATGATGGCGAAAATTAATGTGAAAATAAGGCGATGAAATTGGGAAATTATGTTATTCTAAATTTTAAAGTATATATATTTTAAGAAGGATCAAAAATAAAAGTTAAAAAAAAATATTTAAATTAATTTCTAACCAATATATTATTTTATAATGAAATGGAGAGTTTTTTTTACCATTTTTTTCTTAATTGGAGATTAGCAGTAGAGATTAGTATAATTAGGGTTCAAATCACAAATAAATTCTCTACTTATGTATTTAGTATCATTCATCTAAACAATTGGGGCATCCAAGTGTGCAGTTAGATATAGAATTTGGAGCATTTGTGTGACGCCATAAGCATTATTAAACATATAATATATGCCATGCTGGAGTTCCAGAGAATACCGGGGAGAGAAGGTACTGCAGTAAATGTGACTAGATTAACAACAAGTAAAAAACAGATAAAAGCACGAGGTAAGCTTTTGCTGTTGGTACGAATCCCGCTCAGGGAAATCTTTCATTTATAAGTAAAATTGTTATCCTGAGCCATGGGTGTTTAGAATGGTGTGGCAACCTGTGGATAGCCCCTCCCTCTATGACCCCCTACCTCCAAGAGGTTGAAAGAGAGGCTAACACTCAAAATTAAAAAAATAACAACTATGTGGTGAGTTAGTTCACACTGTAATAATTGGTTTGGCTTATTAAGAATTCTCTCCATACCTTCAGTCGGCCATACGAGGAGCTGTTTGAGACACTACATAGGTAGATTCTAGCATTGCTCTAACGAGGCGTAAAGGTCATGGACCCAGGGGGCCCTTCCGAATCGTCTCTTTTGAACCTGGTTGGATAATTTACACTACCATTTCAGCCAATAAGATCATAAGAGAAGATGACCAATATTTGATGGCATGTACATATATTCCGAAACACTAAAACCTTGTGACTGTTATTTTCTCTATATTTGTGAGTATTCTCTTTTTTCGTTTAAAAATATAAACAAACTCATGTGATTGTGTTTTAAGCAAGCTCATTGATTATATACAACTTTATAAAATAATAAAAACATTAGTTAGGTAGTTTATTTTAAATTTTTATGCTAGGCGGAAATTTTAAATTTCAGTTGGCTAATGATCATGAAGTGGGAGATAAGTAGCACTGCTTATAATTGGTTTCCATTATATAAGAAAAAAATAGGATTATTTTATTGTTCGTTAAGGAATTTCAGTTTCTTTTTTTTTTTTTTTTAAAGAGGTGATAGTTTAATTTCGACAGGTCGAAATAATGGAGAAAATCTATTTAAAATTTATAAGAAACGTCATACATATATATATATATATATGTGTGTGTGTGTGTGTGTGTGTGTGTCGTCACTGTAATTGTAAGAGGTCATATGTCTATTAAAGCTACTCTACAGGAGTTCAAATTCTCAGCTGGGAACACATACAACTCTTTGTTTTTGCGTTTTCTTTTATAATAAATCACCCGATAAAAAAAAAGACTGTTAGTTGGCGTGTGTGACACATAAAATGGGACATTTTGGGAAATTATTTTCTCATACGCCCTTTGGCAATCACAGTGACGAAAGATAAATACACTAATGGCATGCACAAAATTAAACTTTCATGTATAAAGGAAATGTTGAGTATCCTTAAACTAAACCAAAAATTACGCTTGCTGTCTAAAAAGAAATTTTTGACTAAGACCTGATAGTTCAAATTTCTTGATTTTGTTTTTTTCAAGAGCACAACCTTTCAACTAACAAGTCCAATTTTATTCGGAAAAGCCGCTAACTGCGATTTCTAGAACGTAAAAGGAAAAACACCCTCACTTCTAATTTTTCGAATTTTATTTTACCGCCTAAAATATTAATCTTTTCAACATATAAACTCCTACTTAGTTTTATTACTCTGAACTAAGTGTGAAGCGTGGTAAGGTTTTTGCACTTGCCATTTCTGGTTATCCCCCACTCGAGATAGTCTGATTTTTCTCAATAAAGAATTTAACCTTTTATTTTTTATTTTTAACCTTCATTTACTTATTATATTCTGTAAAAATAAAAACCTTTTGTAATTTGATTACAATGAAGAAGTAAAACTGACATTGAATGACAGTCACATAACGAGAGATGACCAGTGACACACTCTCAAATTATTTACAGATTATGTCCCCAGGAGGTCACGAAGCCAACTTCGTTTGAGTCAACGGGGAGGGTTGTAGGGGTTGGAGTTGGTAGACAAGGTCTGTGCTAATGGATTAGGATGGAATGTCTGTTTACAGTGAAAACGGCTGAAGCGTGAGTCTTTTATCATGAATAATTATGATAAATGACGATTTTACTTGGGAAAAACTGTGACCTTTAGGGTGTTGAAAGACTCACACATACAAACATATAGGAATTCGGTAAAAAAACGTCGAACAAACAGTTCCTTCTTAAGCTAAGGGGTCCTGATGTTTCTTGTCATGACGACGACCTCAGAAGGGATATGAGTATCGGAAGGGGTGGTTCTGTCGTGCGCAGGTCAGGTTAATTACACCGGCGTCACCTTACGTTCACTCAGGCCTGTTTATGAGATTCCTGCGGCTCGGAAACCTCTCACGCGTGGATCCTCGCTGATCGATTCTGTTTGTGTGTCCGTCCGTGTTTTCATTCCGGGGGACTCCGTTGTGTAACAATATCAAATTCCTAACGCCATTGGAATAAGCCCCTAGGGGGGTGGGGGGTGTAGGGAATTCCGCGGGGGTAACTCAAGGGTGTAGTGAACCGAAATCTGTCGTAGAATAATGAAAGCTACTCCAAGATCGTTAGGGCGATTGTGACAGAGACTGCTTCAGTGCCTCCAACTAGGGCCTTCGCCTTTTTCCATGGTCCTGTGTCCTTGGAATTATTTTTTTTTTAATGTTACTCTGCCTCACAAAGAAATGACATTGCCTCAAGAAATAAACAATCTCTTTGGGATTTTTCTTGACTCTAATAACTCCTTTTGATTATTTCCTTTGCAACCTCTATTTCAATAAACAATGGAAAAAAAGAAAAAAATGGTTATTGACACTTTTCTAAAATAATGAAGGAGCTATCACTTTAAGAACATAATGACCGTTCGAAAAAAATAAAATAATAGTTCTAAAAAGGAGAAAAATATATTATTACTCTTTATAAGGAAACTTCAACTATTTTCAACTAGGTTTCGCTATTAAAAGAAAAAAAGAAAAAAAGACATATTTTGATCACACATTCTATTACTTAACTTCTATTTTAGACATCGAAAATATTGAATTCTTTGAATATTTTAAGTATAAAAATCAACTTATGAAGAAACTAATTTTCTATCTTAGACAATATACTATACTATTCTTCTGTGACACGTTTAATTTTACTGTCCGAAGTCTACTTCGGTATTTACTGATGAGCTCATCTGGATATTACTCTAGACCTTCCGTCATATTTGGTTTCATTTTAGTTATAATTTGCTTTAAAAAAAAAAAAAAAAAATTAGTTTATCTATATGTACCAATTACCGTATGTGATTCGGATCAGCATAAATCCTAATCAAGTACTACAAGACAGAAATTCGCTTCGTGGACAGCCCTCAACAAAATTTTCGAAACATCCCCTTTTTCTATTCCACCCAATTAGATTGATAATGTGGATAATTATNGACAGCCCTTAACAAAATTTTCGAAACATCCCCTTTTTCTATTCCACCCAATTAGATTGATAATGTGGATAATTATTGTACACTGGGGACGTTTTTAAGTTAAGGGTAGTCCAGATGTGAAAGACCTTGGGATTTTATATTATATAAGAACCAGATATTATGAAAATTAAGTTAAACTTCACTATTTGAAGTTTCTTTTTAAGAAGCAATTTAATAAATAAAATGTTCATTTGATTTTTTTAAATTATGTATAAGTTTTCCAAATTCAATCTTGTTTTTATATATTTTCCATAATACAGGAAAGTAAATATTTGTGCCTTATTTATATTTAATGCAACAAATCAAAGATATAAATCAGGTTTCATCAGGAGATTTATTTAATCTGTCGACTGAGTAGAAACCACAATCTGTCCCCAGTAGTTGGCCTGGTGTATTTCGGCGCCATTCCTTTGAGTAGAGACAGCCCCAGGTCGGGGGGAGATAGGGGAAGATACATATTTCATGTCCGTGTCGGAGGGGTGAGTGGGCGTAGGGAATACCAACACCGGCAATGGACGCTAAGGGCGAGAGTCTAGGGGGTCGCCAGACTTTGTGGAGGCTTCCGTGGAGTACGAAGAAGGGCGGATGAAGCGCAGGGCTGGATGGAGTAATTGTAGAGTCGAGTGGGTGTATGTGGGAGAAGCGGGGAGAGTGGGAGAAATTGCGGGGGCAGAGAGCTATAGAACTATAGAGAGGAGACAAAATTATGCCCTTTATTTCCTTGTCTAACCGATACATGCTTTAAAAAAAATAAATGATATATCACATAGAATCTTGCATTAAAGATATTCTTTATAGGAAATTTTTAAGCTTCAGAAAACTCAATTAAGATAAATCTATGTCTACTTCTTTTGAAGACTGGAATAGATATTTGAGAATCCCTCGTGAAGAATGAACCAGTGGTAGGCACTTCTTGAACCAGTCCTTCCACTTGGACACCTGAGAAAATTACCAAAGATTCAACATTCACAAAGAAAAGGTACTTTGTCGGTTTTTGGATATGTTTCCTATAACCCATAGGATCTCTTCTATACCCTAGGAACACCTAGGGATAACTTCTTTATTTTGATAATAAAAATTTCATATGATAAAATGGTGATGAATATGTAAAATATATTTTCTTTTAAGAGCGTTCTTGCTGGAGATAATACTTTAAAAAATGTATCTCCATTGATCGGTGTATTTTCATCGATGTATTCTCCCTTTCAACGATGAATTTTTCTTAAATTAATGAAGATAATTGAACATTGTTTTCTATGGCAGTATGCTGAAAAAATTATTGTACGTCGATACGTCTGCTTTTATGTTCTCCTGCAAGGATTTGCAAAATGTATGAACCTCTATTTGATTATCTCTTGCTTAAAATGTATTTGATTTTAAATGGAGAGTTTTATGATCATAGATATCATTTTTAGATTTTTTTTTATTGGGGTTCAGTCAAGGTAGATCCAAAAATATACAGTTGTATTAAAAATGTGTATTTTTAAAATTATCTGCCAACGTTTCGGCTTACATTGTAAGCCAACTTCAGGGCTGTTAATAAAAATAAAAACCACAAAAAATTAAAGGTTTAATATTATTTTTACATAAAATTTCCACAACTAAATGTGATGTCAAAAGTATAAATGTAGTAAAATATGTAGAAAAATTCAAAATACAAAAAAAAATAGATTGTTCACCACACCTGCCAATCATGAAGGCAAGTGGGGACGTCACCTTCATAATAGGTAGGTGTGGTGAAGTACATTTATTTTATTTTGTAGTTTGTTTTTTGTATTTTTCTACATTCATTAATTTTTTTTTTATGNACATTGTATTTCAACAGCCCTAAAGAAGGCTTGTAATATAAGCCTATAAACATTGGCAAATAATTTTAAAATACACATTTATTAAATTTGTGTATATTTTTGGTTTTACCTTGACCCAACCCCAACAAAAACATCTAATAATGAAGTTTATTTTATTTTGACCTCAACATACTTATTCAAAAAAATTTTACAATTTCAGTAAAGAATAAAGCTTCAGTTTGAAAGTAATAAATTCTAGAAGACGAAGAATTAAAATTAAATAAATTAATAACATGTTTCTCCATTTTTCATTGATTTCATGAACTTCTTAATTATAAAAATTGGTTTTCGAAAGAAAAAGAGCTATCTTATTGGCTGTAAAAATTGAAACCTCTATATAAAATAAAGATTATACCACCAATCTGTAACTTCCATATAATATTGCTGTTGTTTACTAAAGGACATTTGGAATTCATATTTACTTAACCCATTTCGTAAACATGGCTTTTAGTCTTAACATACGAGTTCCTTCGAAAACTAAGATGAATCCAATTATTTTTAGAATCCATTGTAATGACTCTTCAGGCTAACAAAAATTAATTTATCTTTGAATGTGTTATTCTTGAAAGTTGGAAATAATTATTTTGTTAGCCCGTTATGTGCATTCATGAATGGTCCAATTCAGCCCGCATGTCGGGAGATAAGGGTGGCTATTCAGTCGGTCGTACATAAAAAGATTATGAATTTACATAGAAGGAATTATTATATTTATGTACGTGTAAATCCTAAATTATATCTTTTTATAATGTTTTTGTACCTCTAAATTGGCTTTACATCTTCAAGATTCTAAAATATTTTAAATTGTGGTTATCGAGAGCTACCTATTAACGACCGTCAGGCTTGCTTCCTGGTTCATTCATGCAATATGGACTGGTTTAGTAGTTCAAGGAGTGTAATGGCTTTATGGAAAACTTATCGGAACTGTGCTTTAATTTTAAACTAAAGAAAATTTCAATAACATTTTAGGATAAGAAAGTAACACGATTTGTCGGGTTGTAAACAAATTCTGTCACAAACTTCTTTAGTTGAAAAAAAAACAACAAAAAACTGTCCAACTGAAATTGCCTGAGGAAGGGTTTCTTCAGAATAAGTATTAATTGAGACATAAAAGGCGATCTCCCGTCAAGACGTAGATGAAGTCGTGAAGTTTATCATTGATCACAGGCGTCTCCCTATTTAAACACGAATACCGCTCCACTCTCTCTCGCCAGGCTGTCTTATCGGGATGATGACGAGAGTTGTGTGTGCGTCTGTCGGGTGAACCGCCTGTAATGGGGGGTGTTTATACCGTACGAGCTATCTATCCGAGAGGCAGGTATGTGCCTTTAACTCGGTACCCTAATTGACAGGTATGATGCGACTCCTTCAGGTCGGGAGAATGAGCTTTCCAAAAAATACAAACCAAATTTACTATTTTTTTTTTCTTTCTCTTTTAATATTTTCAGATCACGATTTATGTTTGTTTTACACAGATGATCTAGAGGGTATAATATCCCACACGACTCACATGAACTAGGGAGTTCACACTCTCTCTACCTAATGACCCATTTACTTACACTGCTGAGTTCAATATTTTAGAACAAACAAGTTGATTTACTGTGTAATAAGCACAATTACTCCTGGCATTAATAAAAATCAGATAAATGATTTAAAAAAAAAATTAACTCGTGTTATTTACCGTTCAATGCGGATCCCCTAAAAAATTTGTTTCAGAATGATTAAAAGACAAATCTTATTTTTGTAAAATGTACAAATACTCATGGACACAAAAATGCATTTAGACCTCATTACAGTAAGCAATATTGAGCCTTTTTGTATGTGTGTGTCTATATGTGTGTGTGTGTGTGTGTGTGTGTGTGTGTGCGCGTGTGCGTGCGCGCGCGCGCGCGTGTGTGTGTGTGTGTGTGTGTGTGTGTGTGTGTGTGTTTGTGTGTGTGTGTGTGTGTGTGTGTGTGTGTGTGTGTGTGTGTGTGTGTGTGTGTGTGTGTGTGTGTGTGTGTGTGTGTGTGTGTGTGTNTATATATATATATGTATATACAAGCCTTTCTCTTACACCGAAGAGTAGAAACTGTTTTTCAAGAAACGTACTGTATGAATTAAGCTTATTGAACCTAATCTACAAATTAATTAAAAAATGTAATTTTTTAATTTTATTCTAAATTTCAAAATTTCGGATCTTACATGAAATAGTAGAATATTATGTAGTGTACTGGGGTTACCTTGGAGGAGCCTTGGAGGAAAAAACTACGGATTCCCATTCCACAGGCAACGCTGCCTCAAGCTCGTTACATTCTCTCCGAACATGGCCTCCTTTCAATATTTTGGCGAGGAGTGGGGGGAATTAATGAAGTGTGTTCTGCTCTTCCCTTTACCCCTGGCAGCGATCACCACCCCCAATTAGCGGCAACAATAACCCCATCCAAGTAGCAACTGTTATCTCCATGCCTGCGCTACATATATGTATCTATAACACACTACAGAGGCATGTATTTGTTTGTATCTGCATATTTCCATGACTGCGCTACATATATATGTATCTATAACACTCTACAGAAGCATGTATTTGTTTGTATCTGCATATTTCCATGCCTGTACTACATATACCATATATGTATCTATAACACTGTACAGAAGCATGCATTTGTTTGTATCTGCATATTTCCATGCCTGCACTACATATATATGTATCTATAACACTTTACAGTATTTGTTTGTATCTGCATTTTTCCATGCCTGCGCTACATATATATGTATCTATAACACTCTACAGAAGCATGTATTTGTTTGTATCTGCATATTTCCATCCCTGCACTACGTATATATGTGTATCTATAACTTTCTGCAGAAGCATGTATTTGTTTGTAACTGCGTATTTCCATGACTGTGCTACATATATATGTATCTATAACACTCTACAGAAGCATGTATTTGTTTGTATCTTCATATTTCCATGACTGCGCTACATATATATGTATCTATAACACTCTACAAAAGCATGTCTTTGTTTGTATCTGCCATATTTCCATGCCAGCACTACATATATATGTATCTATAACACTCTACAATTTGTTTGTATCTGCATATTTCCATGACTGTGCTACATATATATGTATCTATAACACTCTACAAAAGCATGTATTTGTTTGTATCTGCATATTTCTATGTCTGCACTACATATATGTGTATCTATAACACTCTACAGAAGCATGTATTTGTTTGTATCTGCAGATTTACATGCCTGCACTACATATATATATGTATCTATAACACTTTACAGTATTTTTTTGTATCTGCATATTTCCATGACTGCGCTACAAGTATATGTATCTATATCACTCTACAGAAGCATGTATTTATTTGTATCTGCATATTTCCATGCCTGCACTACATATATATGTATTTATAACACTGTACAAAAGCATGTATTTGTTTGTATCTGCATATTTTCATGCCTGCATTACATATATATGTATCTATAACACTCTACAAAAGCATGTATTTATTTGTATCTGCAGATTTACATGCCTGCACTACATATATATGTATCTATAACACTGTACAAAAGCATGTATTTGTTTGTATCTGCATATTTCCATGTCTGCACTACATATATGTGTATCTATAACACTCTACAGAAGCATGTATTTGTTTGTAACTGCAGATTTACATGCCTGTGCTACATATATATGTATCTCTAACACTCTACAGAAGCATGTATTTGTTTGTATTTGCATATTTGCATCAATCAACATCAATCACAAGTTAAATTAAGTAGATTTTATATTTTTATTAAACAAAATATGTATTATAATATATATTTACATGAATGCATGCTTTTCTAATAAGTCTACTATAAGAAAATCAATCTTTTTCCATCTGTACCAAGACACACTTTTCACATAATGATTATGTATTAATTAATATTGTTCAAAATATATATTTGTAGAACCAACATGATTTATATCAGTAACAATAATATCGAACCCTTAACTAAAATAAATATCCACCAATTTTATCCAATTAGAACAAAATGTCTTTATGAAAAACTTCATTTAATTAAAATAACTGTTAAAAAAGTACAATTTAATGTGCTTTGCATAAATAAAATTCGGTAGCCCTTAAAAGTATTAGTTTATGGATAAAATCGGATGATGGAAAGAAGGGGGTCTAATAGACGTCAAAAATTTATGTTTTTAATAACTTCTTTGTTATTTGAGTTAATATAAGGATTATTCTATAATATGTGTAAAATGTAATTTTCTATTGTTTTTTTTTTTTTTTTTTTTAAAAAAGTTTGCAAAT
>KZ808926.1:149692-161028 GCA_000696205.2 Oncopeltus fasciatus
TTTTTTTTTTTTTTTTTTTTTTTTTTTTTTTTTTTTTTTTTTTTTTTTTTTTTTTTCTATTGAAATCATAAACCTTTCTTTCGAAAGGCTCTAAAGCAATTTTTTTTTAAAAAGCTAAAATGAGAACGGATGACTGTAACGAGACTTGCTCTCTTTTTCCAACATGAAATGGATTGTAAATTTCTTCCAAAGAATCGAGATTCCAATAAACTCCTCTGTATACAATCGATAGTTGGACAAATCTCTGACTTCATCTGGATTAGTAAGGTTTCCTCTCAGAAGTTATACAGCTAGTCCTTTAAATTTATTTGATTTTTCTTTGGAGTCTTGATTCGTCATGATTTCCTCAGTCCAAATATGGATTACAAAATAATTTTGAAACAGGAGCAAGTTGATTTTTAAACTTTATTTAGTATTAAGTTTACTTTATTTTGACTTTATTTTAAAACATTCCTTTGACTTGATTACTGTAAAGGTTAACTAGGAGAGTTCAGCAAGATAATGTTGGCCCCAATCAAACAAGGACCTAAAATTATACTTTCTAATTTAAATCTACAATATACATTGCAATAGATTCTCTTTTTTAAATATAGTCTTAGCCTCAATTACATTTCTTTGAACCCGCAGCGTCAGGATTGCGAGACCCGAACATCCTGGTGCCCCATAATAAATTCATTTACGCAAAAGAATATTTATTTGATCTGATCTAATGATAAATTATGTGTATTTTTAGCAGGATAAATATAATATAATATAAATCCGTGGGCCTTTCGGAATTTTTTTTTTTTTTTTTAACATCTGAAAAGATATTGTGGCCTAAAATGAATAATAATTTTCGCCAGCCACAAAGACTGCATACATACTCAATGCCAGTGAGAATACAAACCACGAACCACATGGAGGAGACCATAATGGAAGATTGCCTGTAATCATTTACCCGCGGCCTGTGGAAAATGGAAAATTACAACGCCTGCCTTCTGTTAATTAAAATTTGACGTTACTGGCACTGCCTTCATTAGCATAGGTAAGTTGGAAGGGCAGACACATAGCTGTGCATGCAGTAATGGCTACTTCCTATTCCTCCCCCCCCCCCCATCAAACAAGAATCCCATTTAACTTAATTAAATTTTGAAAATCAAAATTCTTCTTCGTTAACAAATAACTGGCATTGGTAAAGCTAATGATGTTAATTTCAAGATTATTTAAAATATTTCATTCCATATATATATGTATACACAAAAATAAAGAAATACAGCTTTAATAATAACTCACTCACAGCTACAATATAAATGTATAATAAATAAGAACAGGTGTAAAAATAGTGTTGTGAACACAAAAAAAAAAAAGTACAATGAGTAAAATTTTCTTTGTGTCTTTTTACTGAACTCTTTTTTCCTCCTATTCTTACAATATATATATATTATCAACAAACAAATCTATGTTGAGTTTTATTGCGCTAAAATAAATATTACGTCCACTGCAAAGTCAATACTTTTCGTTTTCTCCTTAAATTCAATTTCCCATATTTTAACATTAAAAAAAAATAAGGAATACACAATTTTAAAGAACGAATGACGAGCATTGCAGGGAATCCAGGTTCGAGCCCTGGCACAGTTTGATTTTTTATTCTATTCCCTTGCATTTAAGCGTTTAAACGAAGAGCATGTTGTACATTTGAACCGCATAGTGTTCTCACCGTCGTGAATAACCGCATAACTGATATTATTTGGGGTAATTAAAACGAATAATAGGGTATTTTTTTTTATCTAGGTCACGGTTTGGGTGTCCAAAATAATTTTTATAGCTCACCGAGGAAAAAAAAAAAAAATCAACAAAAAGAGAATACTACGACCTATCGACTAAAATTTAGATGCAGTGGAGGGAAGATAAAATAGTATTTATTATAATTTCATCATATCGTGTGATATCTTGTACATTTGTCTGAGTCTGAATTGAGGAACTGGGCACTGATAATTGGCTAATATTCCAGCTGCAAAAGATAGTGTTATTATATACATACTGCACTTTAAGGAATAATTTAGTGGAAGAAGAATAGATTGCGGAAAATATAATAATTATTTTCTAATTAAACAAAAGCCAGGACTCTTTTCTTATAGCTGCAGTTTAATATATTTCCAGGAATTGATCTCTGAGAATTTGAGTATATTAATAATACTATATTATGTTTTTACTACATAATAAAATAATCAGGATAGCATTGACCATTATAATATTTCTCTGGCTCTAAGCCCTTACTAAGCCTTAAATACCTTAAGTTGTATTAACTACAAAAAAACTTTAGGTTATTGAAAGAAGTGGCAATTTTCAATCTACTAATTAAATTTATATAAAATATAACAATGACCCATTAACCTAATAAAAACACATAGATACTTAATAATACAAATAAAATAAGAGTGAAGAATAATAAAGTGCATTACTCAGGAGCGAAAATCACAGCAACATATGGTTAGCTAGCTGAGAAATAACCTATATTCTAAGAAAGTCCTTATTTCTACTGGAAGGCTATTGAGTTCTCTAGCCGCTAGAGAAATAAAGACAAAGATATGAGGAGATAAAGAGAGATAGTTCGTACATCAACAATGCTAAGGATAGCATTGACCATTATAAAAGGAGAGTTTACTGACCNTTATATATTATTTTAATCGATACATTTTTTTCTCTGCTGTTTACATTTTTCAAAAGTTTCAACAACATACCACCATGAGGAAATTTGAAGTTACAAAGTGAATATCTTCCTTTCCTGAAACATGGTAAATATAAATGATCGCCATGATTACTCTACCTATCGCTAGCAGCCCTCTGTGACTATCTAGATGGCAGGTTAGGCCCGAGTATTTTCCAGGGGGCAGGACTATGCGGGAGGTATGTCGCCGCTCGCCGGCCACAGCTGTTTGAAGTGCGGGCCTCACAATGTGTGTGCCGGGAGCCGGGGGAATTCGCAGCGGGGCTCGACCGCATTCGCGCCAACAAAGCCCGCCGGACTTTTTCTTGTTGTCGTCCTTTTGCTCGGGTCGGAAGGGGCGTCCGTTGTTGGGAGTGGGAGACCTGCTAGACCCCCAGCATCCTGTAGGAGAATTGCGCAGATGTTGCTTAAATCCAACAGAATTCTTCAATCAAACAATACAGTAGCAAAATGGTAATTTCATATCATCAGCCAATAAAGGCTCTGTTACGAAAAAGTAACCTCGTTAACGCAATTTTGATTAGAAGGGAATGGTACTGCAATCATAAATTATACCTATATAATCAAAAGTTAATCTTGTTTTATAAATTTTTTTTTTGGTATATAACCACGTAAATTTTAATAATTTTTAATGCAAGGGAACATCTAACTGTCCCAGCCAGGACTCGAACCTGGATCTCCTGCTATCCGGCCTGGTGCATTTACCAATTATGCTACCGGGACAAGTATATTAAGTTATTAAATTCCCCGCGCTGGTGTCGAGAAATTTAATAACTTATCAGACTGGTCCCGGTAGCATAATTTGTAAATACACCGGTACAGATAGCAGGAGATCCAGGTTCGTGTCCTTGCTGGGACAGTTAGATTTTTATTCTGTTCCCTTGCACTAAAAATTGTTCTTGTTTATTTATAATTCTACTAGCGAACCCGGCAAATTTCGTTTTGCCAAAATTTTTTTTTAGCCCCTAAGCAAACATTAGTGTTGTATTATCACACGATTTAAATAGAGCTTTTAACGAAATTTACGGTCTTCAAATAAAAATTCATTGAATATCTATCATAATGTTTCTTCACAAAATAATTTGCATATGGTGTAGATATGGGCTCAATAAAAAAAGAAACGCATGTTCCTAAGGCAAATTGGAAATTATATTTATTTATTAATTCATCATAACGCCCCTCCGCCCGCAGACCGAAAATCAAAATCCAGACTTCACAGTGTCACCCGCCTGAATATTCTGAGGATTCCCTGAAAATTTCATCAAAATCGGCCCCGGCCGTTTTAAAGTCCATATATTAAATACATCATATTTTATATATATAGAATATAAAATTATAATTAATTAAAATGTGAATGATTTTTTTTCTTCAAATTTAGCTAATAATTTCACCATTCCCTTTAAAGAATTTTTAATACAGAATAAACTAATCAAAGGGTTTACAGAAGAAAGATCAAATAATTAATTAATGTTAATTTAATTAAATNATAATTATGGACATAGATTAATTAATGTTAATTTAATTAAATAATTAATTTAATGTCCGTCGAGTAAGAGACGCGTTATGCGCAAGCTAAGCGAATTCTCAAGCGTTGTAATTAATGATTTCTTGCATTTAAACTTTCTAAAAGTGTTCCTTTGTCCATATAAGAAAAAGAAACAAATGAAATTCTGCCACGCAGAAGCTGCGTAAACTTAACACTTTTTCCGTCTTTAATCAATGTAGAAATAAATTAAAAGAAAAAACTAATATTGCCTCAAAAGTTCGGAATAAAATATAAGCTATGTCTCAGAGTTAGGCAAAAAGTTAGTCAGAAATAAATATGCTAATTGCGGTATCAAACCATTTTTGTTTATTATTAAGTTTTGTTGTTCCAGCAAAAAAACAACCCCTCTAACATATTTCAAACCGAAATTCTAATGTCAAATTTAGTTTAAATATATGTTATGTGTGAGTTTTCTGACTTACTCTCGTAATTGTATCGATAAATATCTTTCATAATATGCATTGAAAAAAATAAATAGAAAATAAATATTAGATAATTACATCTTACAGATACTAATTAAATTCATTTTTTACTCAACAAAATAATAAAGAATTTAACTTGATTTTAATTATTGTCTTTCCCTAAATCCTCCCCCTTCTTAGCTGATTTTAGCCATAGACGAACTCAGCTTTTAGTTTATGTTAAGACTTCTAAAGCCAGACACTCACATATACACACCCAATTTAAAAAAAAAAAATATATTTTAGGGATTTGCATAGTAGAATCTAAATGCCGAATTAGTTTTCTAATTTTAACAAATAAGAGGGCCAATTCAATCCTGAAATTTGATTTTTAAATATATTTCTTGGAACGTTTCATTTTATTTTTTATTCCTTTTTATTGTATGTTATGGGCTACAAATTTTATAAATATTCATTTTAAGGCAATTACGGCTCATACATTTTTTCCTACTGGTAATAATATCGAAGATACTTAGATTTTAAATGTGGTCATTTTCGAAACTGTTATTCTCTCTAGACCGATTTCAGACGTCAACGAAATTATCCAACGGTTGTAAGAAAAACTTAGGTATAGAATTCGGTATTATTTTTTTTTAAATTGGGGAGGCTAGATCGCGTATACACAAACACACATACACACTCAACCACATATGTAATTTTGGATTGACCACATTTTAGATTTTCTAATGAAGGATCGGAAAATATATTTAAATTATAAGGAAATAAAGTGACTACAACTATTTATCAAGGTATTCCTATAGTATAATATTCCCCCTCTGAAGAAAAGTCCTGAAGTTTCCATTTTCATACCCTAACAATTTAGAGGCCCCTAAGAATGAGACCCCACTAAGAAATCAGCCAGCCCACTCGTAGGCTCCATACAAATGTCTATGCAAATATACTATTGTGCCTACCCCTTTCCGAAAATGACCCTCCTCATTAAAGTTTCCCCTAAAGCTAACTTTTTTTTATCATCCTATTTCTTTCTTTAAAAAAAAAAAAAAAAAAAAAATTCGACTGCTGGTAACTCCCCTACTCGAACAAGTATAACACAATACATATAACACGGGTAATTTAACACCGGTTACCGCCAATTTGCTCCTCACCGAGCCCCCCGCCCCCGCGCTTATTCCCAATTTTGCTAAAAGACCACCTCGATCCTCCCTTCTTCCTGGGCTTTCAGCTTTTAGCTTTTAGTTGCTTTCATTTTATTTTTTTTCCTCCCCCTTTTTTTTTCTTCTTTAGGGTGGTGAAGGGGGGGTGAATACACCCACAGGTTCCAGTGTTGAATCCCGACTTTGCTCCCGCCGAACTTCTCCCGCCATGTTGAGCTCCTGTTCCCGGTGAAAACTTGACAAATTTGCAAGTTTAATGGCAGCTACACTTTCTGGCTTCTGACAACGGCCTCATATATCTTAAGGGGTCCTCTGCTCAAACCTACCCCTTATAGGGGGTGGGTTTTCCCATTGCATAAACAAATGGAGAACATCGCTCGTCCTCCAAGTCTGTCAGTAGATTAATTAAATAGGGCTAATTGCCCCTTATCACGAACTCTCTTACTTATCAATATTTAATTGACTTCTTAGTTTTCAGAATGAAAATACCATTTCTAGTATTTAGAAGAAAAAAAATTTCTGGATTTATTAAATTAATATCATTACAATTAAATTCAGAAAAATATCTTAACTGAACTGAAGCATATACTGTTTTTTTTAAACAGAGGCACACATACCTATATATATATATTTGTTTATAACCAGATATAGTTTCAGCAATTTATAAAATAATATGATCAAATCCGTTTTTCTTTTCTTTTCTTTTTTGCAATCTACAAAAATTAAAAAGCGCTTTTTGAGGAAGAAATTTACTAATGTACACGATGGCTTAGCACTTCCCCCACTTGCTTGTAAAATATTTCTTTCATTTACTTTTATTTGTAATAAAGCAAGGCATATCATCTTAGTTTATCTAACGTGACAGACAATTTTTTGTGTATAGTGTAGTATTATTAATGCATTATAGCATTCTTGTTCATGTATTTTTATATNCTTGCACAAAATAATTTACGCGAAACTATATACCACAAAAAAATTTATATAATTTAAAATTTAAAAGTAAATAGCGAGAGTCATTTATACAGCTTGCCAATGTCAGCTCCTTCGATCATAAGACGATATATTCGTCTGCCTCGGAGGTTAGACTCTCGACACTAGTGCGGGGAATTTAATAACTTATCTGACTTCTCTGATAAATAATTCTCTAGTTTCGAAAGCGTAAATGGAAAATGCACCGGCCCGGATAGCAGGAGATCCAGATTCGGGTCCTGGCTGGGACAGTTAGATTTTTTATTCTGTTCTCTTGCACTAAAAATTGTTAAAATTTACGTGGGATTATTTACCACAAAAGAAATTTACATTATTTTTTTTTCTTTCCTACAGATATAAGATACCTACTGTAGATTTATTTTAATTTGATCATAATAAAAAATAGTTCGGCCATTACAATCAGATGCACAAAAAGAAAAAAAAAATATTGCTATGCGCGGTGAGCATTGTAACCTAGGGCTTAGGCTCAGGAGTCCGTTTATTGATTCCCAGTTTTTAAGAATTGGCTTTGTAGTTGATCTATTTTTTCTGTGAGGTGAAAAAAATAATTAAAATTGAATTATCTTGCAGGATGATTAATTTTTGTTTAAAAGTTTAGTTTATTATCGATACATTAGTTCTTTGGTATAAGAATTTTTTTATAAATGTGTCATTCTAAAGAAGTAGAAATTTGAAAGTGGAGCTCCCTCTAATATAAAATCGTTAATATTACTAATCAAAAATTTGTCAGGAATTTCATCAGTGTTAACTCTAATGTTGAAAGGATTGAATTGCAAAATTTAGTGAACTGATATTTAATGAAATAATAAGTAAAGACAATTTTTGAACACTAAACATTCTTTTTGAAATTTACTCAACAGATCTTAGAAAAAAACTTTTTTTTTTTTATAAGGTCTATTGATTAACATTATGTAAGATGCTAAGTTGTTATTATTTTTTAAAATATATTTATCAATTACGATTAAAGAACGTTCCAATCTGTAAGAATTGTTCACGATATAGTTGTGACTACAACAATTATCTAATTTATGTTATTTATACTGCATAAGTTTTAAATTAATATTTTTTTTTCTGTGATCTTCGATGAATTTTGAACTTTTTATTTAAATACTTATTTGTAATTATTTTTCTCCCAACTCATTCATATTAACTCCGAGTAAATGTACGCGTGCTACGTTTATTACCTCGATTGGAAATTGAACCTGAAACAAAGAAGACATGTAAATATCGGTTACAAAAGAATGTATGTGTGGACTATAAAAAATAATGATTCCTGATGGTCATTATTTTCTTTTATGTTCCAATCTTTGAGCCACTTATATATATGCTTTATTTATTTTATTTTATTTCTATTTTTTTTTCTTTTTGTATTTGTTTCTTCCTTTGGCGTCTGGAGGTATAAATAAAGTGGATCCAGTCGGGTCAACAGGAAACGGATAAGGCCCTTTAGAAGTTGGGGCGAAGTGAGCACGAGTGATGTCTTATCGTGTGGAGCGAATATCCACACACGCCAAGCACACAAACAAGACAGAAAAGGATAATTGATATCATCAAGAGTCCTGAATCTTTCCCCCCCCCCCCTGTACTCACGTGATAAAGTTCAAAGAGATGCCTACTGAATACATCCATTATCGTACTGTCCTGTATATATATCGTATTTCAGAATATACCCATTATCATACAGTCGTGTATATATCGTATTCAAGAATATCTATTGAAGTACTCTTGAATTTCCTTTATGAAAGTCAAATTCAGTATTCATCCTTTCGATACACCAACATGTTTAAGCATAAACTATTATTGTTATAAAAAATTAACTAATTTATTGCAATTGACTTTCAGAGGAGTTTTTATGTGTTTTGTTAGTTTTTATGTATTTAAAAAAAACAATAATCAGAGATGTTCCGTTGCATTAAGCTAAGCAGTGCAAAGCAACTTAGTACAATAAGTAAATAAATGTTTAGCTTTTTCTCTAATAATTTTTTTTTCTGTAAATTATTTATTTTTGCTAATAAAACTATTCAAATTGACCCAATAACATCTTTATTAAAAGCTTTGCCAATCTCTATCTGTGCAATTCAAATTGTTTGTGACGCAAAAGCCGTGTAAACTTAGTTGGTTCCCAACGTTTCATTATAAATGTACGAATATAAGTGTAAAGATTAATTTTATGTTAAAGCCCTTAAAGAAAAGTGGAGAAAGAAATAATGTCATTGAGGCTAGCTCTCAAGGGTAGTAGAGGTACTCTCAACTCATTCCCTTCATTCTTTATTAATGTTTTTCTGTTGTATATATTCTTTATTAACCGTATTTCATAATGTCAGAAATGTATAAAATAAACCTTACTACTATCATGGTTTATAACATTTTTCATAGCACTAATAATAACGTACATCATTAGATAATAACTATAACAAATCAAATATATATTTTCATAAAATAAACACAAACACTGATTCTGTTGAAATTTTTCTATAGGGGAGGGAGAGGCCCCTGAGTAATCTGAGGACATGCGTTCGGGCTCAAATCCCGCCCTGGGAAGGTTGTTATCTATGTAAAAAAGCTTATCCTGAGCCAAGGGATGTATAGAATGGGGTAGCAACATGTAGATAGCCCCTCCTTCCATTACCAAGTGGTTAAAAGGGAGGCTCAAAAAAAGGGGGAAAAATTAGTGGCCATTTGACAGTAAAATTTATTTTGTTAAATGTATTTTTTTAATATTTATTTTTAAAGAAAAAAGTTAAAATAATAATAGTTTTTTTGAATATGCTGTTTACAAGTATTAATCGTATGCTTTTTTTCACTATGCTAACAATAACGCTTTTAAGTTATTTAAAAATCAATTTTAAGTTTTGAGAAAACCTACATTCAACCCATTATCCGATGTCAGCCAATTCAACTCATTCAATGGTATGCAGGAGGAAGTTGAAAACCGGAATATGTTTACATTATTTTTCACGCTATAAAGCGTATAGACTGTATGTATTTAAATATATGTAATAAATAGATCATACTTAGAGTTTCTCCAAGGTTGACACGGTTTAACCCTACAACTTTTTGATAGTATAGTTTTAACATTGCATTATATAGAATTAGCACAAAAAATAGGATCCATTAAAGTTCTGGCATATCAAGTAGGTATGTGATATATACATATAAATTCAATTTATTGATAGACCCGTGGAATATTTAGCTATTTAACTATTCGTGAGGATTTCGTCAGACATCAATATAACTACCTGAATTCACTTACTTATAAACTCTATCAGTGACTGTTTACCCTGATTCAGGGCAATTTACATTTGATCCAGGAAGAAAAGGTGTTCAAATCTGCAGCAAGTAAACTAGAGCCGCGACTGTAGTTCCCGGTTGGGAAATCTGAAACTAATAATTCTGGAAAAGAAGGTTAGGGGAACAGGATTCGAACCCGCGACAATTAATAAAACACACAACGACTTTTAGGAAATAAAAACTAATAATCTTAAGAGTAGGCTAAATATTTTATTTTGAGCAATGAATTTTATACTAGGGATTAGCGAATTAACTCTTTTCAATTTAATGGCCTTAAAGCCAAAATAAGTAGTTTTTCCTAATAAAATTTATTCATATGTATATATACATTTATTAAACATTAAAGGTTTATTTTAAATTCGTAAATACAAACTGATTTCATGAACTTATACATCAAAATCATTAAAAGAAATAGGGCTTTAGAAAAACCTTTCTCTTAATTTTTTTGAGCTCTTCAATTATAAAAATCTCTGACGGACTTCATTTTTATTTTTATAACTCAATGTTTTTATTATTTATTAAAATATATTTACTGTAATCCAATTAAATTTAGAGATCGGGAAGAGGATTTTCATAAGAAGCACAAATAATTAAGTTCCATGAAGGATACTTAAAGTTGTTGAATGTGTGCATGAAGGATCTCAAATTTGAAAGGTTATTTTTAAGAAATATAAACAGGCATAAATATATACTAAATAAAATATTTATATGAGCTATGATAGGTATGTTTTTTTTATGTAGTTCATTTTTAATATATTCATATGTGAACTTGTGACACATTTTTATTTTTTTTATTTTTCCCATTTCATTTATTTTATCTATATAAAAAAAAAAGTAATACCAATTTTACTTGTTTTTCTGTTTATGCATTAAATAAATTTCTTTGAATTGTTTTCAGGTATCTTGGCTGCGAGGAAAAGATTTTATGGTGATATCTCATGGTAGAGCTGTATTCACAAGGGATCCTCGATTTCATGTAAGCTACATAATTTTTAATTTTTGTTTCATATTTTTTTTTTTATGCAATACATAAACATAGTATTGAGTTGGCAAACTCCACAGTATATCTCTTTGTATCTTAAAAGGATCTCTTTGTAATTTTAAAAGGAGCTCAGTGAAATGTAGCCAGGAGTCAACTTTTGTTATTTTAACATTTAATTTATCTTAGTTTTTATTTTCAAGATCAGTCTTCTTTTTTTAGGTTTCATAAAAACTTTTTTTAACTT
>KZ808927.1:18019-29973 GCA_000696205.2 Oncopeltus fasciatus
AAAACTCTCCTCTTTATATATATGACCAATTTATTTAATTTGTAAATGTAGTTCCTTATAAGCTGATACATTTAGTAATTAGTACAAATTGATACATTTAGTAGTTTCCGTACGCCAGCACTCCTTTTCTGCCCTTTGAATTATTCACTCACTACTTCACTTATTACTTATAATATACTTTTATATGCCAGCAATCATTTTGGTAAATGCAAATAAATAAATTAGGAAAGAATAACAAAATATTGTAGGGATTATTAAGTTGTAAGCTATTTTCCAGTCTAAATTGAATTGCGCTTGAAAGTTGAATAGTGTGTTCAAAAGGAGAGTTTGTTGACCGTAGATATTATTCTAAGATGATTTTAGTTGGGGTTCGGTCAAGGTAGATCCAAAAAACACAAATTTAAAAAANGTGTGTGTGTGTGTGTGTGTGTGTGTGTGTGTGTGTGTGTGTGTGTGTGTGTGTGTGTGTGTGTGTGTGTGTGTGTGTGTGTGTGTGTGTGTGTGTGTGTGTGTGTGTGTGTGTGTGTGTGTGTGTGTGTGTGTGTGTGTGTGTGTGTGTGTGTGTGTGTGTGTGTGTGTGTGTGTGTGTGTGTGTGTGTGTGTGTGTGTGTGTGTGTGTGTGTGTGTGTGTGTGTGTGTGTGTGTGTGTGTGTGTGTGTGTGTGTGTGTGTGTGTGTGTGTGTGTGTGTGTGTGTGTGTGTGTGTGTGTGTGTGTGTGTGTGTGTGTGTGTGTGTGTGTGTGTGTGTGTGTGTGTGTGTGTGTGTGTGTGTGTGTGTGTGTGTGTGTGTGTGTGTGTGTGTGTGTGTGTGTGTGTGTGTGTGTGTGTGTGTGTGTGTGTGTGTGTGTGTGTGTGTGTGTGTGTGTGTGTGTGTGTGTGTGTGTGTGTGTGTGTGTGTGTGTGTGTGTGTGTGTGTGTGTGTGTGTGTGTGTGTGTGTGTGTGTGTGTGTGTGTGTGTGTGTGTGTGTGTGTGTGTGTGTGTGTGTGTGTGTGTGTGTGTGTGTGTGTGTGTGTGTGTGTGTGTGTGTGTGTGTGTGTGTGTGTGTGTGTGTGTGTGTGTGTGTGTGTGTGTGTGTGTGTGTGTGTGTGTGTGTGTGTGTGTGTGTGTGTGTGTGTGTGTGTGTGTGTGTGTGTGTGTGTGTGTGTGTGTGTGTGTGTGTGTGTGTGTGTGTGTGTGTGTGTGTGTGTGTGTGTGTGTGTGTGTGTGTGTGTGTGTGTGTGTGTGTGTGTGTGTGTGTGTGTGTGTGTGTGTGTGTGTGTGTGTGTGTGTGTGTGTGTGTGTGTGTGTGTGTGTGTGTGTGTGTGTGTGTGTGTGTGTGTGTGTGTGTGTGTGTGTGTGTGTGTGTGTGTGTGTGTGTGTGTGTGTGTGTGTGTGTGTGTGTGTGTGTGTGTGTGTGTGTGTGTGTGTGTGTTTATCCATGAGTGTGTTTGTGTGTGTGTGTGTGTGTGTGTGTGTGTGTGTGTGTTTATTATTTATTTCTGTACGTATATATGTATTTATTTTTATTTAGTCATGTATTTAATAATTTATTTACTCATTCTCAAATAATCGAAAGGTTAGGAGTGTTTTAAGTAGCAGATGCATGGACTTAGGTCTCTCCTAATCTACGGATTACACCAATTACGTATTAGTGAGTATGAACAATACATTTTATGTGAGACACTTTATTTTACCTTAAGTGTATCGAATAATATTTATTAGGATAGGTATTCCCTAATCCAGTATGATTTTTAAATGCAAAAGGCTTATATAAAATTATTTATTTGTATTCTTAATTTAATGGTATAGCCATAAAGAATTCTAAATATTGACTATTAAGGGAAAAAAAAACATTTTTTTTTTTTGAAACCAGAAAAAAAAAATGACTCACGTATTGTTCTTTTAATGACAAATTAGCCCATATGTAGCTTATGTTAAATATATGTAGCCGATAGTAGTTAAGTTGAATGGTGCTTTACGGGTACGTACTAAAATTTAATTATAAGGAATAGTAAGAAATTTTTTTTTTTGTTTTATTTGGTTATAAATATCTAATTATGTGGCTGTATTTAAGGATTTAAGTTTTGGCTCGCTAGGAGCTGAAACGTCTCATTGATGTACAACTTGAAAATAATCGGTTTTTCTCAAGTTTTAAAATAATTTGAAGCCTCCCTCAATAAAGTTTCACTTTATTCCGGAAAGAAAATTGCAGCCCGGGATAAGATATTGTTGGATTTAATTCAAAGTTTATCTGAAAAATCTATAACGAATAATATGTATTATAAAAACCCACGGTCTTCTTTATGAGCAGACAAAAAGTGCCAAATTTCAACTTTTTCTAAAACAAATTTATAACTACAGTCTTTGAGCTGAAGTATTTTTTTTTTAATTAATGTATGTATTGGTACATTTAAAACAAATACTTCAGTAGGATATCGATCATAGATTTCTCGCGCGTGATTATGTATTCAATGAACTGCTTGAACATGGATTTATGCTCGAATATACGTTTTTAAAAGTTAGCTCATAGGCATCCACGACTAAGGTCAAATGAGTTTGCAGAGTGACTATTAAAAATAAAATGAATAAATCCATTCAGCGCGCCGGGAGGAAATCGAAAAAGTCTCAGACCGAATTTTTGAAGTGATGTAGCCTCAGACAATGGACCAGACAGAAGGTTTAGGGGGGAAGTGGTCGGGACTGAAATAGCGTAGACGCGATGAAATCAGCACGACCATTGGCTGTCCCAGAGGCATTGGCCAAGGGCCACCGAGAGGAAAGCAAAATCAGATTCCAACTAGTTTTAGTTTGCGTTATACCTCTCGTTCGGTAGCTGAGGTGAAGGGAGTGCTTATCTAGAACTATCTGCTGCACAAATAACTCACGGCCCTCTCAACATAATTCGCTTTTCAATATGTACTTATATGTGTATATTCGACTTAATGAACATTTGGGCAGGCGAAAGTTGCACAACGTCACACCGACATAGGAAACTGCACCACTAATATCCGCCCACTTATAGACAGCACCGAGAATGCTCTTTCTCCCATTTTCCAAGTTTAAAAAAAAATGAAAAAATTAATTAATGAAAGGGAATAGAATAAAAAAATCTATCTGTCCCAGCCAGGAATCGAACCTGGATCTCCTGCTATCCGGGCCGGCGTGCTCAACCATTGCACCACCAGGACGAGCTAGATATCTCATTAAATTCCCACTACAATAGCGATAGCCTAACCCACGAGAAAGACGGGTACATTGTCTTAAACTCGAAGGAGCTGACATTGTTCCTGGCTGGGACAGATAGATTTTTTTATTATATTCCCTCTCATTAATTGTTTAAAATTTACGTGGGATAATAAACCACAACCAAATAAATATTTATAAAGAAAAATGAAAGAATTTTCATTAAAGTACTATGTTTAATCCCATCCCATAAATATTCAAAAAATTTAAATTTCACAAGTACAGCACGAATAAAAAGTTTGTATGCTACTTTTAATTATGGGTAATTCAGTTGGATTTATCTCAACGTTTCATAAGCATTATAACCCAAGATGGTTCATGTATGAATCGTTTATTTGGTCTGGTACATAAATGAAGCATATATAATCAACAGGTTTTTAAAAATATAACTCAAGCGCTTTTTTGAACAAACAATTCTATAGAATTCCATGAATGATTTTTTTTTCTCCATTACTTTTAAATAATAACAAATATTGTTGTTCATCACTTGCTCATCTCAAAAAAATGTTGATTTGTGTCTGAACACAAACACATAGATCAAGTCAAGATGCTAATGTTTGAAATACTAGGCTAGGGAACAGGCTAGCAAAATAAAAAGTTTGTAGGCGAAAAAACTTTCAATCGAGCAGTATAATTATGTTCTTCTGAATAAACAAATGTAAATTGTCTAAAAAATGGAAAATATTTTTGAATCTGATTTATTATTTCCTAATTATTATACATCTATAAATATGAAATTACTGAGAATAGTTCATAAACAAATATTTAAAAATAAACCGTTCATCATATACTAACAAGAATATGAAAAACGCATTGCGGCTCTTTTGAGGAAAAAATTTTTGGAATCACAAATTGATTGGGAGATTTTCACATTTGCCAAGTTCATGAAAAGCGTATTTTAAAATGTGAAATATTTCTTTACCCTCAAGAACAATGTTTAAGGTCTTTGCTCACATGCCATAGCAAAACTAATAGCAAAGTATTTTGATGGAGGTATTACAAACGCTGAAAAAACCACAATCTATTGGATGGGGAAACCAGAGAGAAGCAAATGTCAATATCCTACCCCCGGTTTATTATGTGGTTAAAACCGTGATCTCTGTGTTTTATTTTTATTTTTTTTTTTTTTTTATATTGTACACGAATTTTTGCTTCACAACATCAAAAGAGGAGGATGAACTTTACACCCGGGACGGTGTAGATTTCTAAATAGGAAAAATTAGTAGGCCCTAATCAATGGGCCCTACCCTTGAAGAATTTTTCTGAGGTTTGAAAAAAATCTAATGAAAAAACAGTTGAAAAGCTGAGTCATCTCATAAATGAGCAAGCTTCATAAGAAATTTATGTGCTATAAATTCCTACGGCTATCTGCTATGTCGATTATCCAGAATACTTTTGGCTGTGATTATTCCAACAACTTGGCCTGGAGGTATTACTGACCTAAGGAATTGTTTGTTATAATGCTAATGTTTTGGGGCGCCAGGCTAGCTCAGGGGATCCGTACGGGTCTCGCAATCCTGACGCCGCGGGTTCAAATCCCGCCCAAGTCAATCTTTTATTTATAATATAGAAGCTTGTCCTTAGCCATGGGTGTTTAAAATGGGGTGGAAACCTGTAGATAGCCCCTTCCCCCATGACCCTAAGTGGTTGAATGGAAGGCTAACAGGCAAATAAAAAAAAAATAAAAAAATGCTAATGTTTGTAAAAGAGAACCAGACATGACTCAGTGAGCCTAGTCTATCCGTTTCAGGTAATAACCCTAGCTATCCCTAGCTAGCAATATCCCTCTCTATCCTTAGCTATCAATGACCCTAGCTATCCCTAGCTACCAATAACTATCCCTAGATATCCCTAGCTATCCCTAGCTATACCTAGCTATACCTAGCTATCCCTAGCCCTAGCTATCAATAACCCTAGCTATCCCTAGCTAGCTATCAATATCCCTAGCTATCCCTAGCTATCAACAACAAATATCCCTAGCTATACCTAGCTATCCCTAGCTATTCCCAGCTATACCTATCTCTAACTATCCCTAGCGTTTGTGGAAACTAATGTGCCCCAAACATGATCCTTCAGATTCAATGTGAATTGGTTACTTCAGTGCCCCCTTTTGAGTAAGAGATTCATCCGTCCCCTCTGCGACTCAGCTATACCATATTTATTATTTCAGACTCGCCAAGCTGCTCCTTGAATTTTTATAGTGTTATATTTAAATAAGACTGCTACTCTCAGTTTTTCTGTGGACAAATTAAATGTGAAACAACGTGCACTTAAATGTAAAAAAAAATATACGATAGAGGTCGGTTAATCTTTCCTCTTATTTATAAAAAGTCAAAAATATATTAATAAAATAAATTTTTCAAGAAAGTAAAGTTTATTCCCTTTCAACCCTGGGGGGGGGGGGGGGTGTTTTAATGACTTCTTCTATATTGTCTGCGACAAAAGAACTCTCTCACACTCTTCCCCTTCTTCTCTTAATCATTTTCTTTCTCTCGCTTTATTTATCTTTCTCTTTCCCTCTGTTCGAATGGAGAGGCGATTCCTTTTTCAATTAAGTATTCTCTTAGAGAGAAAATTGGCATTACATTTGCTATTCAAATATATAGTTAAAATAAAACCTCAAATGTAGCCAATTGTATTAGTGATGGCAACGGGAAAAAAAATAAAAAGGATAATTTATTCATCATTTGAAATTATTAAAGAACTGATTCATTTACTTTTTATTTTCTAATGAAGAAAAATTCTAATATAAAAAGTAAACAACTCGCAACTGTCTCTTTCGTTCATTTGTGACCACCATATTAATTATTAGAATTATAATGCGAAGAAAATTAATAAAACACATAGTAACTATTTTATTAATAATTGATAAGCCTTTTAACAATAATTTACGATTGTTATTTTAGAGAAAAAAATTTTTTTTACACTAATCGATTGTTATGATCTTGTTGATAGTTATGTAATTGATAGTAATTATTTCAAATTTAATTTTGAATCAAATTTGATTATTTAGAACCCTGTTGAATTTAAAATTAAACTAAAAAAATATGTTAAATGTGTTATGTTAAATATGAACTTAAAACCAGTACACTATAAATAAAAAAATTTACTATTAATGAACTTTAAGGTGAAATACGTTATTCCTCACAAGTTTTATTTTTTTTAATAAAGTATGTTCTGTTTTAGAAGAATTGTAAGCGCATTTTTAGTTCCAAACTATAGGAACCAATCTAAAATTAACATATCCATAAAGCAACTTTACAAAATTAAAAGCACAATAACTTCAGTTAAATTTTAGTTTTTAACCATTTGTTTTTATCAAATTACAAATAATAAAAATATTTAAGACTAAGATCTCAATGTATTTATTTCAGAATAAATGAAAATAAATTAAGATTTTTTTTTTTTAATCGCTATGGGGTTATTGATTGCTGAATTTTTCAATATTTTTTCATTATTTATGTTTCTTTCATTTTTGTTTTAAATTAAAATATTTGTGTTGAAAAGGAGAAAAATAAAAATTATTTAGATTAGATGATCGTTTATTCTAGAGCAAATAAGTTTCTGTTACAAAGGGACTAAGCATAAATGCTGAGCAAGAGATACCCACATATACATAAANGTCATTTCCAAATATATATATATTATTTACTGGCTTGCAGAGAAACATTTAACCCTAAATGAACTTATATTTTGTACTTAAATGGTCCTAATTCTCTTATAACTTCAAAAGCTTTTCTATTAAGATATTGTCTCTTAAGATCGTCTCCTAAAGTTTTCGTATTACTGTTTTCTTTACAAAATCCTCTTTTCTGCTTCTCGTAGCTAAAATATTCAGTTGAAATGTGGTTGGCTATTACTGGGGCGCTTCACACTTCACTTTTTCTTCAACCCTCTTATCTCTGACTGATGTAGCCTATGGCGTAACATTATTTTTTGAGACTCTTAGCTTATTCTCTCATGTTTGGTAGTAGTCATTAATCCACTGCTCCGTGAGCCTATCTCTTCATGGAGGCAATGTTATCTGCCTAACTATGATTAAATAATGAACTTGGTTTAAGAGAACAGCCTCTTTACAGTTTTATCTGCTTTTTGATTTCCAAAAAAAAAAAAAAAACAGTTTCTTGGCATCCAAAAGAATCAGCTTTAATGACTAGTTTTTCTCATAGAGACCAAACGGCGAACAGAAAATTATTTATGAGTGTATTTAAGAATAAGTTACTTAAACTCTGCAGGGAGAAAAGTGAGTCAGAGCAGAGAGACTACTTTATTCAGAGGTTTGGAATTCATCTGATCGAGTGGCTATCAATTCTACACTGTATGTACTTGCGATGGACGGGAAAGAATTCATGTAGAAATAAGTGTCGCAATAATTACAAGCCCCAACCTGAACATCATTTTCAACTCTTTTATAAAAATGAAGGTATTAAGGGAGACTTCGGAAAAAAAATTTAGAATTTTCTTTTTAAAAACTAAAGGGGTCTATATGAATTTTAACAATTTATTTTTAGTCTTAGAATAATTTTAAGAAAAGGGAAAAGCCCATGATACTTTATTATTGTTCGGAGATTTCTAGTACAGGCAGAATTAAGTTGAGATTGCGTAAATAATCAGTTACTTATGGGAAAATGGGATATAGGTGTATGACATTGTATCTGCGTATAAGGTAATGAGATAAATTTGAAGAAGAATAAAATGTGTTTAAAGGTATGGCCGGTTTGAAATTAATTTTACTAAAATAAATAAAATACAGTTACATTTTCCTGTATTTCAGGAACAGCACTCCTTTATCAGCTATTATAGACTATTATTATCATTAGCTATTATCACTTATTATAGACTGGCAATAGATCTGAATCTGAATGCTTCTGTTGCAAATTATTTATTCGCCACTTGGATATTATTCAGCATATACTAAATATAGGTTTTACGATTGCCTTTCTCCAAAGATCTGGTTACATCTTCTTGGTAAATACAACATTCAAAAATTAAGTAAGAGGGTTTTGTTGAAGTGTCCCAGACTTTTTATCTAGCCAGTACAAATATCATCTATGCGTTGAGAATTCTTTTCCAAGACATAGGTGAATTATTAATAGAAGAATTGTGGGTTTATAAGTCGTTGTTATGTTCGTTTGTGGTCATATATAATATGCTAAATGTTTGAGATGGCAGACATGAATAAAAATAATCCTCCAGAGAGGCAGGCAATAATTGAGTGATAAAGTAGTATTAGTAATACTTTAACTTTACTTTAGTAAAGTTGATTTATCTAATTTACAAAATACTTTGTTCTACATATATTCAAGAGAAATTTTACAAATAATTGTAGAAATGTAATTTCTCCATGAGTATCTTTTAGCTGTGCCATGAACAAATCTGGCTTTATTGCTGGCTACAATGTACTAATTAAATATACGGAGTGTTGGATTGCAATTCTATTGCCTTAAAACCTTTTATCTGACTTTGGAAACATCCTTATTTGCGATAGTTCACAGCAGAACACTGATTCTGATAGTTTTGGCCTTTAGGGGGGGGGTCGGAGAAATTTGCTACTCAGATAAAAACATTTTTATCTCAAAATGAATCTAGTTAACGTCCTGAAATAAACGCCGTTTCAGAAAAAGATATGTATTGTTCATAAAAGACCCCAGTTCAGTTTCATTATTACGATTTTTAAAATCGTGTCTTATTAAGCGGGCATTTTAATGAATAATGATGTGCTGTCATTTCCCAGTTATTAACTTGGGCCTACTCATACCCCTGCATACTAACATTATAAGTAAGTAGACCCGATATGCAAGATGTATATCATCCCTGTAGAGTAACAATAGCCATCCTTCACTATTCAGTCTTACTCTTAGTTTTAAGTGTGTAAAATAGAATTCTTGACTAGCCAGGTCAGAATTTACTGCCTTTCTGTTACCATGCATCTATCAATAGCTACTGGCTCCAGATAAAATTCCATTTCATTCAATACTTGTGTATGTAATTCAAATTTTCCAATTATTTACGTATAGTTACGTTACATAGTTATACTTCAGCAAGGGGAGACCATTGGATTGCTAAGAGTCACTAAGATATTTTATTCTTAGATGATTTTAGTTGGGGTTCGGTCAAGGTAGATCTAAAAACACAAATTTAAAAAATGTATTTTATGTATGGGCTATCATGAAGATGAGAAAGGACGTCCTGTCCCTGAGTTCACATTTCCATCCCAGTCATGCAATGTAAGCCGAAACATTGGCAGATAATCCTTTATTAAAAAATACATTTTTTAAATTTGTGTTTTTTGGATCTACCTTGACCGAACCCCAACTAAAATCATCTAAGAATAATATCTACGGTCAAAAAAACTCTCCTCTTTAAGATATTTTATATTACACTCATTCATGATTGCAATACAATGTTACCTAGAAAAATTCATATGGCTACGACTCTTGCAGAAGTCTTAGTTTTCCGACCACTGAGACCATTGACGAGGACAAGATTTTCAATTCCCTGCCTCTTTTGAGATTTATATCTGTGCCGATGCCTTTTTCAGTTGAGTACAGCTTGAGGTATTCACTAATTGATGTCTGTCCTCCAGGCTTCTAGGGCCCATTCTTGTCTGCAGTAGGAAGCGCTGATACCTGAGTCAGTCGAGTTGAAGTACTGCGACAAGACTGATTCCCTCTGCGGATACTTCACTCGGAGGAGGCTGAGAAGGACGACTTCCAATGCAACGTTCAAGCACACCTCGATCCGATAGAATTTTCTTAATAGTAAACTCCTACAGTGTTCTTTAAGTTTTAATGGTCGATCATCATTTCGTCATTTCCAAATATCCTTATTATGTACAAGGTACTTATTTTTAAGGGCCGTTTAACCTCATCTTACATTAATTCCAAATAATTGACTTTGTTTCATCATGATATCATGTAATCTATTGATTTATGAAAGAGGGAAACCAATCCATTGCTTTCTCTATTTATAATGTGTCTTATACAAAATGTCTACATATTTATGATCCACTTTATCATGACTATTAAAATGTTACATTTCTAAAGGTCAGAACGTATATTTCTCAAATTTTATACGCCACTATGACCTGATTTATGGTATATTATCTAATTGAATTTCCACCAATGACTGCATAATCAATATATGTATATGAATCCGTGGTCATTGGCCGTCTTCCGCGTCCTAATGGCTTGCGCTTTCGGTTGTGGTCTGCCATCCTCGGCCCGAATATAGTCTTGTCCATTTTCTTAGCCACTGTCAGATGTGGAGTTGACACGACTATTCGGCCCGAGGATGACAGATCACTGCCGAAAGTGTTCGCCATAAGGACTCGTTAGACAGCCGATTGTGACGGGTTCATATAAGTATTTTTTGTTATCATATTTCAGATAAAAGGAAACATTAATTAAAGAAACATAGATAAAGTTCATCTAAGTAATAAAATAACTGCTATTTTATTTTCCGGCACAAAGACCTGTTGTATGTTTTTGTCCACTCGATGGCCATCTACAAAGTTCTTGTTCTACATACGGAACTTTTCGTGAAACCATTGTTAAAGTTTATGACAGACTTTATGCGATACCCTCTTATCTACCTGAAGTGTTTTTCGGATATAATTCATGAGTGGGCACATTAAAGAGTGGGCAGTATTTATTTCCCTAAGTTGAAGATTGTTTTGAAATAAATAAAACTAAGACATTTGTAAATAAAATACAATATCGGTTATAAATGAATTGCACTGTTGGTAAGCGTACATTTTTTATAGTTTACACAATTTCTTTGGGAAGGGGACTTGAAATGCTACAGAAATGATTGTCTCTTTTGGTCCCTTGATAAGTACTTTCCCTCATAAAATTGGAAGATTCTTTAGTAACGTACATGATTTAATATGTTACAAAGTAAACGGAATTTACTCTCCTACCTTCAAAAGATATTTTGAATGGAAGTGAACTTAAACTTACTATAGAAAATAAATAAATTCATAATCGCATAAATTTTAGATTAGGTTTTAATTATCATGTTATTTTTTTTCCAACATTATTATTTATTACTTTCTACATGTTTTGTATCATGTTATTAACAAATATATGTCTATTTTAATAGCTCCCCAAATCAACGAGTCATTCTGAGAAAGAACAGAGTTTCATAAATTTTCAGACGAAAATTCGGTAAAAATTTATCTCCAAAAACAAAAAAAAACTGGGTCCTCGGGTTATAGTTTACCCTCACGTTATTAAAGTATAATTTAAAGACCAGGTCCTACATGCAAATCGCTCTCACTGACTTATCACTCAATGACGGATGATTAGTTTGGTGACGTCGGAAACACCTGAAAGGGGGCTGTGATAGAGTAATTATAGATTACCCCCAGAGTAAACAAGTTTCGTGCAGTTGATTGCGATAGCAATCAAAGTGCGCTGATAACGTTTTTCATACTTATCATTTGACCACGCGAGCGCCGCGGTTCCGATGACGCCCAAGGCAGGCTACAGTTAATAAAAACATCTTTTCAGTGCATATAATGTTTGAAGTAGAATTTTTACATGTAGATAGTAAATATTTAGAAAAATACAGTCCTTAAGCACTACAGAGGTGAAGGTGTTTAAGAATACTTCGAGAGGAGATAGAATTGCGCTTTCTAGGTGTTACCAAAAATCACTTCTCAAACTCTCGTGCATATCATCCTGCTGAGCCTCAGCTTTGAGCACAGTAGAATATATATATATATATAT
>KZ808927.1:30872-44450 GCA_000696205.2 Oncopeltus fasciatus
TTTAGTCGTTTATATATAAGAAAATTACCTTTAGTTCATAATTGATGCGCATTGAGCCTTCGAAAAAAATAATACAGTTTTTTTATTTTATATTTTCCTTTTTTCTGATAGGGGGCTAATATTGTAGCAGGTTTAAATAAGCACTAAACGAAGTTTTTGAATGAAGTAAGTATTACAAGAATCTAAGGGTAGTTTCTAGCTCCTGATGTTAGTTTTAGTAAATGAGTTGTGCTCTTGGCATGTATAAACCATTATTAGTTTACTACTTTAGTCTAAAGGAATCTCAAGAACTAAAAAAATTATTTTAGTCAGACTTTGTTTGATTATCAGTATTAGTAAGCTTCCAAAGAATATTCATGATTATTTGAAAGTAGAGAGCACTTCCTTAAGCTCCAAGGCAATTATTGGAAAAAGGCAGACTAAGATTTGTGAGAAACAAACATAACTCAACATGTTAAAATAAATCTCAGTGTAAAAATTAATGTTATTAATACAACTTCTCAGTTGAGTATAAAATCGTAAATACACGGTGCTGCGGAAACTGATAAACAACCATGTGGTTCCCATCATATCATGCAGATGACCCACCCACCGACTTGTTTTGCTGACAGAGAAACATTTCGTAAATCCATACATGTAGGGAATATGGCTCTGGCCCCCTGCGAGGCAATGTAGGATGTGTGGGGGTGGGGGTTGTGGAGCTAATATTGGAGCCGGTTGAAATAGTCCGGTTCACCATGGTGTCCAGTCTCGGATCATATCACAAATATAATAGAGGGACAGGGCACTATCGGTGATTGCGTGCGGTCTTTGGCTATTGCTTTCGGATCCATCTACATTCCGCCCTCTTCTTCCTTCTGCCTTCCTTCTCCCTCTCTTTTCCATTTTTTTGTCCATAGGCATGAGCTAGGCTCCCTTAGAAGGTCATATAATATTTACCAATCTAGAAAACAATCCCTCATATAGATTTGGTCATATGGATTATAGATTATTCATAGTTTATCAACAAATTTTCAATTTACTCAAATACCTTTTTGACAAAAAGTGTTTTGGACTTTTCTACATTGAATAATCGCCTGTCCGCAGAAGCTGTGTGTACTGAACGAATTTCAGTACGAAGGAAATGTTACTAAGGTTAATTTGGAGTCTCTGGCATATGTTTCATGGTTTCAAGTAAATAGATCCCTATAACAAATAGCTTGTACCATATTTCTTGAATAGCTATTGCACCCACTACTTTTGCGATTAGACTACTATCAAGTCTATAATCAAATGACGGTAGATAGCCTTCCCAAAACATTTGGTTGCATCTAATTGTCACTCAGGCTTCGTTTTCACCTCTTCATTTATAAAAAAAAAAAAAAGAGGGGGGGGGTTGGTAAACAGTGCAGTACGCGAAACACTCTTAACTGTTTTACTGGCGATCAGAATTCTTAAATATGTTTCTGCTAATACTTAAAAACTAGTGTTAATTAATGAAATGTCTAGGAAAATCAAAAATGGCAGCTGAATTTTCACTCAGTTTTGTGGGAAGATAACAGAAAAGATAACATTGTCAATATGATATATAAAGCAGCACAGAATTCAGAAATTTGGTTAATACCAAAATAAAGTGCAATTGTGAGGTGAACTGACGTGTATACATACATATAGGTCGTTCATTTTCTAAAACATGATGCTTCTTAAGAAAAAAGCAAAAATCTTCCTCTCAATTTCAAACTATTGTAAAAGCCCAATTCTACATTCCCAAGCAGAATATTTCTAACACTTAAGTCGTATCTTTCCTACAGTTTCTTTCGGGTTGAGTAAAAATCCGATTACTCCAATCACTTACCTGTGCATGCGAGCGTTCTACATGATATTGTGGTAGGACCTATCCTTTTAATAACTTACACTGTAGTCATCTCCACTCATCCATATCCCTATTTTCCAATGATACAGCTATCCTTTCCATTCCTATACCAAAGCGGCATCCTATATATTAGAAATATACCTTTTGCTGCACATCGTTAATGCTGCAAATGTAAGATAAAAATAAATAAATTCGAATCCGTTTAATTTAATTTCCAACTATTTAAAGAGCCTCCTAACAATAATATGTACTTATAATGTACAATAATACTTTATTTCATTTTTTCTGATTTGGTCAGTTATATTTTGTATAATCTCGACTCACTACAAAACTGGGACGAACATATTTAACAAATTAATGGAGCAAATGATCCATATTATCTCGACCAATCTACCCTCCATCACGATTTTAATATCCTGAATGACCTCATCTAAACCCATTTTACACTCCTTCACTGTGAACTACCATCTTAGTTTTCCATAATAAAAAATTCTGGTCTCATATGCCCAATCTTTATCGTAGACTACCATCATAATAAGGGCTATTTGGGTGGGCCTCTAACGACTAAAACGAAGACTGCTCGTAGCCTCCTGGATTTTAATCCATAAATTTGTTGATAGTGAAGTCAATGGGCTCTTTTCCTTGATTTATGATTATATATATCTGTGAGTCTATCTTCGTTTTAGTCGTTAAAGAGAAACTGTGGCCCATGATCTGATGGCCCATTGGGTCGAAGAGTGGGAGAAGAGTCGTATATTCCAGATCTAAGAACGTTGGCTTCTCGGAGCTCATTAACCTGCCCGGTATGGGTATTGGTATGGGGATGATATCCGTATGGGTCTGAGTACATCCGCCTCGAGGCGGGAAGTGCCAGCCTGTTCGGAGGTGCCTTCATATATTGGGTGCACTATACTAGACTTCAGCAGAAACTTTCCTATACACCAAAACGCTGCTTAAGTAGAAAACATATTGAAAATTGAATGAGCACACTAATATCCAATAATGTTGACTTCGCAGATTTAGTAGTTGAAATTAGACACCCTTAAAAAGTCAATATGTGGCATAACATATATTGTTCTTCCACCCAAACCTTTGGCACGAGGTCTTCTTCCATTCATTTCAGTTTACACTGGCACTCAAATGAAGAGTAAGCGCTTCTTCATTATTCGACTTTGAGTGTGTTTTAGTTCCTTTTCTTTTAATATCGACAGGTTGGTACTCGTGTGGGAGTTGAAGAGGTAAGTCAGCCTAGTGACTCTAAGCACTTGCCGACCCCCGCCTCCTCACTCCCTCTCTCTCCAGAATAGGATAACAAGCCCCCACCCCTTTCTCAACATCCCTCTTGTCTTTAGTAGAATAAGTCCTGGGAATCCTTAATTCTTCCCCCTCCACCATCATATTATATGTATTAGTCCATTGTCCATATGTGCTAATCCCAAAAATAATATACATTTTCCTTAGATGCATATATTAATTTATGACACGTTGAATGACATTCGCAAGAAGCTATAACATTCAATTTATTCATAAAGAGTATTTTTCATTTCGCCATATGTTCCGGAAGGATCGCTAGTCAGCTTGAATAAGTATAAATAATGTGAATTGATTAGGAAGCGTTGATAAGGATCGGGAGTTTCTATTCTCCAAATATATGAAAACGTGGTTTTTAGAAACTTTTTTCGATATTCATGTTATATATGTACCACTATCTAAAACCTTATATTTATACAAAAACACGATCTCATATAACATTATGCTCTAAAGAGCCTTTTGCTGGTCCATAAATCATAATTTAAAATTCCGATGGTTACTATCCACGAAATTATACATATGAAAATACACAATTTCGGATTCGTGTTCTCTTGTGTGATTGCTACCAACTTCCCTAAGGTTAAAAACATTGAATGATATGTTATTTCTTGTTGGTGTATATTATTTGATATGAACTACCTGCAATAGTCTAAATATTTTTTCCGTGAATACAGAGCTCGAACAAACAATAACGAACGAATTTAAGGATCTTAAAATTTTAACAAATTTGTATTCATGGGCTACCTCCTACAACTACCTTTCTAGAAGATCTTAAAATTCATCGGCAATGGTTTATTATGCTAATTTCACGAATGTGAGCTTATATGAGTGCTTTTGATTAGTAACTAGCATCCCTTAATAAAAACTCCATGCTTCGGCCAGCTCTGTAACAATCATAGCAGGCACGCACAATAACGTCACGAACACTAACCTCTACCGCCATTATTATGTAAATCAAGTATAACATTCAAGAAAAATATTATGTAAAAAATTATTAAGTTGGTGGACCTATCAACAAAATACAGTGCAGTAATACCTTACAATGACCCACATGTGGATGTGGATGGCAAGGAACGTTTCCAGGCCAACTCAAATTTGATATCCAGAATGTTTGGCAATGAGATGAATTATTAATTATTAATAATTTTCTCCAAAAATTTTATTAACTTAGCTACAAAATTGTTTCACGGAAGGCTATTTATATTAAATACATATAAATTATTATTTGTTAGGGTAGTTGAGAGTTAGCACTTGCTAGTAGGTTTGGTGATCAATTTTTCTATAATGTATATTATTTTATAATTATCTAATAATAGAAGTAGAGAGAATGATGGGATTAAAATTTTACACATTGTATACTAATAATAAATTCCTTGCGGCCTATGAATTCAAAAAGTCGATTTTTCTCTTAATGCCCCTACATTTCAGACATTTATTTCATCTATCAATGGCCTATTTAAACTATCCGAGATTTTATTATTCTAAAATATAGCGGGTTTACATGATTATTGATTAGTATATACTGACTTCGTGTTTAAATTTCTTACAATGAGATCTGATTACAATGAATAATTTCGCCATATTTTCATAGTATAAATTTGAATATCTTGAATCCCAGAGGGAAATCAAGCCCAGTCCCAGTGGAAGTTCTACTAAAAAAGAGAGGAAATTAATTCTGTCAAGTCCAATTTTCAGATCGTATCTAGTTAAATATGTATTGAAAAAAATAAGTATTCATTGTTCTGCTATGGAGCGAACTTCTTAGACGTTGCATTGAAATCAATTTCCGATAAGTTTCTGCTCTACTTCTTCAGTCGCTCTATTTCTTCATATTGTACAGTGTACATTCGAGACTTGTCATCCCATCTACATAGCAAATGATTTTTTCAGATGAGTCGAGGTTTGATATCAATGATGTTTGGCAATGGCATGAGTTTGGCTGAGTTGAACGACAAACACAAAATGGCTGCTTAAGATTGCAGTCATATTCCCGAACTCTGGTGATTAAAATTCTCGTAAGAGCTTAGAAAGAACAAGGGAAGAATGAAGCAAGCAGAACACTTATTTTAATACCTTTGCGGAAAACTGTAATCTTAATATAATAGTATCCTACTTAAAAATTCGCATCAATTGGAGCCTAAATAGGTGAAAAAATTATATTCATCAAATAATATATTTGTTCTAAATATTGTAATAATATATTTTTAATTTTTCTATTTCTTGTCATTAAGCTTGAGTTATTCATTATTGATTGAAATTGATAAAATAATTTTAGTTTATTTAATTCATTAAAAAAATTTCAAGATAAAATTTTAGAATTAATAAAATCAGTTAAAATATTATTTCAATTGTTTTCTGTCTCCTAAGGGTTATTCATTTGATGCTATAACTTATTCAATCCACTGGATAAATTTCTGAGTCCAGCTGTCTAGCTTGGTGGAAAAACCACCACTTTTTAATTGGCTAGTCATCATTGAATAATGTTGTTAAATTGTACCAAAGCATCAGAAAAAAAAAATGGAAGAACTTTTGTTGTAAACTTTTTAAGTTAAAACGAAAAATTAGAGAGATAGGCTTTACTGTATCATGTCATGGCTAATACTTCTGGAAACCAGATGTATCGAAGTCAAAGCTAAATTTTTTATTCAATAATCTCAAAATTGATTGAGTACCCAATCCCGTAATAATTTTTTAGAACTGCTAAAATATCCTTTACACATAATAATTTATTTTAATACTTTTTGATGACTTATTCGTGGTTGAAAAAAATTATTTATGGAAATAGTCATAATATAGGTTGTATAATACTATATAATTGTATTGATTGATTGTTGAGTTTTGTTTTCTGTTTATTCTTTAAAAAATTTTCAAAATTCCCAATGGTTTTCCAAAAAATGATTTTTTTAATTTCTTAATTCTTATACTTATGTTTTTTATTTATGATTTGATTGAAGCTGCGAGCTCCGAAAGTAGCAAACATAAGTCTCAAAGAAACTTTTATCAATGGTGAACTAATTTTATGTAGTAGGCCGTTAGCAACATTAAAAAACCTTTAACCCATCTCAGACGGTTAAATGGTGCACTTGAATTTTTTTTTTTTAATTTTAATTGTTTATTATGTACTAATAATTTATTTTCAACTCACGAACTAAAATGGGTTTCATTTGATTAATTTTAAAAATTACATACGGCTTCATAATATTTTTCCCGCATTGAACTTCATAAATATTAAATAGAATACCTCATGGTAGATTTCTGCAGCTAGCGCACGGAAAACAATATGAAACAATTAATGAGAGGGAATAGAATATAAAAAACTATCTGTCCCAGCCAGGAAACGAACCTTTTCTGATAGGGGGCTAATATTGTAGCAGGTTTAAATAAGCACTAAACGAAGTTTTTGAATGAAGTAAGTATTACAAGAATCTAAGGGTAGTTTCTAGCTCCTGATGTTAGTTTTAGTANTGGGACAGATAGTTTTTTATATTCTATTCCCTCTCATTAATTGTTTGAAATTTACGTGGAATAAAATACCACAACCAAATTAAATATTTATAAAGGAAGACAATATGGACTCTGCGACCAATACATACTACGTTACTTCATTATATCATGAACTTCCTTCAAAAAGTAAAGCCATTATTTCACTAAAAGAGGCAAAACATTAAATATGTTATCAAGGTTGTCTTTATACAGATTGTTGGAAATTTTTACAAACATTAAACATTGATTTAAAATAAGCTCAGTTTTTTGTTTTTGTGTATGTGTCTGTTAGCCTCCCTTTCAACCAGAAATTTCAATGGAGAGAGGGACTCTCTACAGATCCTATTCTAAACAACTATGGCTAAGGACGAGCTTTTAGTTATTGATAATTTATTGCCTAGGGCAGGATTTGAACCTGAAAGCGCAGGATTGGGAGACCCAGTATCCCATTAGCTACCTCAAATTTAGAAAAACGTTGGCACAAGTATTAAAAGATATTAAAGTTATTGAGAAGATTATTCCATAAGACCCTATAAGGGAGAAAGAAATTTATAAAATTTCTTTTACACCATTCAAAAGGTAAATTTGTCGAGAAATACATAAATTAAGAAATTTAAACTAAAAACAATGCGAATATTTATCATGAATATAATTCTTATTCATTTTTTATTCAGGGGAGATTTTCTTAACCCCCCCCCCCCCTTTCGAAGGACAATGGCGTGTATTTTTCAATCGTAATTGAAAATACGAGTATTTATTTATTTTTAAATGAAGAAGACTAGACCATAGAAATATAAATTTAATTATACATTTAGTCTGCATTCTTAAAAAATGTTTATTTCACCACGGTTCAAGCTGACAAAAAAATTCTTCAGCTCAGAAATAGCATTATGGAATAACTAAAGCGAAAAGTGTAGAATTATTTTTATTATACCTTGTGTGTATAGTCATTTTACATAATTATTGGCAAAGATTGTGGCATATTGTTATTACTAAGGTTGATTAATGAAGAAGCAAGCAATTGTGGATTTAATTATAAAGACCACTCGATCACTCTATCATGAGAAAATTATATTCATATATCTAGTTACACCTTTTACTTTTACTGGAAATGATATAAGCTAAAATTTGACGAGTCTTCAAGAGGTGGGCGCATAAATAATTCCTTTTGCTACAGGATATTAATAACTTTTATCGTTTAATTCACAGACCAGCGGGGTTGAGTCAGCTCTGAGACATGTGTAAACAAACTGTGCGAGGGGGTGGCTATGTCTTTCACAGTCCCTCTTCTTGAACTCCCTATATGTATATAAAATGTTGATAGAGATCATGTATACAACCATTATGTTCGAAAAATAGAAATATAAGAGCTTAGAGATAAAAATAAATATTTTTTCCTCATTAGCAGATTCGGTGACCTAAGCATTTGTTCGTAGTTTTTTTTTTTAGCTACATCTTCGTTTCATATCTTTTTATGACCGATCAGTCCAAGTTTTGAAAATTCATGTTCAAAAATTTTTTAATTAATTCTGCCTTGATACTTTTCAAGGATATGTGGGCTCTGTACTTTTCCCCTACCAAATTCCTTACAATCGGATTCATTTATAAACCTAATTCCAATCATGTGTTTTGTAATAGATCTTTAGGCTTGTAATAACTGCAATTGAAGTCCCCAGCTGTTTTGGTATGGCCTTAGACATAAGGATAACCATCAAACTCGTGAAACTTTTCGATTATCGACAACTAACTTCTCTTCATTCATCTTCTTCCCACAGAGGACACCTGATATGTATTGCTTAAGGATTCCTCCCATATATTTAACTCCCTGAGTTCCTTTTAATCCGTAAATTTTACCTTTTTATTACACCTTTACTGTTTTCAGTTTTAGCTTAGATAAGTTGTATTTAATCAGATTTAAACACCAAAATGCCCTACTTGGCTAAACAATGAGTTTTGCATTAAGCGCACAAACGCAACACTGAAACCTTGAAGACAATTGATAAGAATATCTTTAAAGCAGCAATGAAAGATTAAATAAAAATAAATAAGTAATATTTATGAATGCTTCTTCCGGGCTTGCCTATGTAGGAAAGTTAATTTTTAAAGCGTGCCGAACTTTCGCTCATCATGTTTTATCCTATCCATGGCTAAAAGTTGAAATACATACATGAAGTAGAAATAAGTAATTTTGTTTACAATTTAACTTACTTTTTCTGTTCCCTTGCACTAAAAATTGTTAAAATTTATGTGGGATTAAATACCACTAAAAAAATTATTTATAAAATTTAAATTTAAAAGTAAATAACGAGAGTCATTTAAACAGCTTGACAATATCAGCTCCTCCCAACATAAGACGATATATTCGTCTGCCTCGGAGGTTAGACTCTCGACACTAGTGCGGGGAATTTAATAACTATCAACTTGTCTTGATAGCGTAAATGGAAAACGCGCCAGCCCGGATAGCAGGAGATCCAGGTTCGGGTCCTGGCTGGGACAGTTAGATTTTTTATTATGTTCCCTTGCGCTAAAAATTGTTTAACTTACTTATGTGTCTTCCCGTGTTGACATTGTTTTTACTATCTACAAAATGAAATATCTTACTAGCTAAAACCAGATAAGTAGATTTTAGGATTTTATTAAGAAAATATAACATTTTAAGTTGTATGTAACGGAATTATCTAAAACCAGTACTCGTAAACTTATAAATAAATATTAATTTAGTTGTGGTTTATCATCCCACGTAAATTTTAAACAATTAATGAGAGGGAATATAATAAAAAATCTATCTGTCCCAGCCAGGAGTCGAACCTCGTATGGGAGCTGGAGATCCAGGTTCGAGCCCTGGCTGGGACAGTTAGAATTTTTATTCTGTTCCTTTGCACTAAAAATTGTAAAGAATCCCAGTCCTAAATAAAGGCTTGTATTTACTCTCAATTCTTATTAGTCTTGTTTGAAAAAATGTAGACTATTTCTGTTGAATAATGGCGACTATAAATTCGGTATTTGGCCCAGCCAATGAATTCCATTAAAAAATTGGCTAGGAGTCCGAACAGAGTAGGGCGAAGGAAACTATGTATGCATCATCTCGAGAAATTTTTTTCTACTGATAAGGCAAGAAAAAATTTAGTTTTCTTTAGTGTTCTTTAAGATATTTAGAAAGGATTAAAGATTTGTTTTAAGAATGGCATTTATAATCTCACATCTCCTAAAAGTGTTGTCTTTCGGGTCATGCTCTTAATTTAAAAAAAAAAATCATTCTGAAACTGGCTGTGATTATTCAGTTCTTACAAGAAAGTAATTTGAAATATCAAATAGTTAAGCTTATTTAAAATATATTAACAGCACTGAAGATTCGCCACAACCCTTATTCTTATTATTTGATGATTGAGGAGCCTTTAATCTATAGAAGTGATGATAATATTCTTTCACCCGTGAAAATATAATATGGAAGAAAATTAACCTTTCTCACGTCTTATATATCAATATCTTAAATACATATTGTCGAGTTTATAAAAAATTAATGCTCGACCGTTATTCAAACACTAAGGTTGGATAAGAAAAGCTGGTTAAACCTTTATAAAGAATATCTAACATTATCGCAATACTTGCGCTTTGAGTTAATTATATCATAAGAATGGTATTTATAATCTCACATATCTTAAAAGTATTGTTTTTAGGAACATTATATTTTTTAATCCAAAACCGCTATGTTTACTGAGTTCTCACTAAAAGGTAATTTGAATAGCAATCATTTAGACTTTAAAGTTTAAAGTTAGGCTAAATTTAAAATATTTTAAAAGCACCAAAGATTCCCGAAACCCCAATTTACCGTTATTCAAATAACCAAGGTTGTACAAAATGAGCTGAGTCAATTGTGGAACCTTTGAGAAGAATTGCCTACATTATTGCGGTGGTGAGCATTACTTTAATTATATTTAGTGGGGTGTGTCGGGTCGGTATGACCGCAAACGAGCAAGCGGGTAGTTAATATGCAGGTAGAAGTTACAGCTGGGAGAAGGTAAACAACGCCATGCTTCAATATTCCCACCCCTACCCTCCACAGCTTCATGTGCAATTAACCCCACACATTTGTAACTGCGCTATGTGGGATAACCCATACAAAAATAACTTGTGAATGAAACGATAAATTTCTTATGCTGGCGTTGGGTCTTGAATTTTTTAGTAGTCCATGAACAGCTTTATACATTCAAACTGCTGGCTTGACTTTTGTGTTCTATTCCAAAAATGAGATCAAAATTATTGTTTCAGTTTCAGTCCACGTTTGGCCATGGAATTTAAGTTAATAAATCATTCTCACTGAAAAAAAAAAAAAAAAAAAAAAGCCCAGGGGTGAAAAAATATGCTATGGAGGTATTCATTACGCATAGCACACTTCAGGTAGCCTGTGTTTTTCCTACTCAATGAACAATGGTACCGAATTAGGTCTTGGTGTCTCCTAGAAGCACACTACCTAGGAATCCTATACCTATGGTAGGTCATTATTGGCCATCATCATTGTTTGATCATTTAACCTGGGACATTTGGCTCAGAAGTTACTCTAAATAAAAACTTTTAGAACTTTAAATGCCAAAAATTAGGAAAGTTATTTTACCGAAATCCATTCTTTATATACTACTGGATTCTTAGCTTAAGTGCTTGGTTGAGCGCAGGCTAGCCACGTATTACTGAATCTCGAATACTTAACTAAACTTCTTATTATATTTGTATTATTATACAAACTTGTATGTTTCCATGTACCATCAATATGACATGTAATCACTATAATTTTATTGAAGTTTCAAATGCTCAAGAAAAAATAACTGATAATGACTCTGAGGAAAATGGAAATGTTCCATTGAACCTGTCGTTCAATATCCTAATATCATTATATAATTGCAACAAGGATCATAAAATGCTTCTCCAAAAATTGGAGAAATGTCTGGTGAAAGGTTTTGTGCCTTTTTGTCTGGTCTTCCGATTTGGCTGTTCATAGATACGACAGAGACCTCTAGTCGTTTTGCCTGTTGGAATAAATTATTTATGAAAAATATTTTTTGCAAAGTGCCTTGTATAACCTAAGAATGACCTGGGAGTAGTTAGAGAAGTAGGGATGGAGGCAGAAGGATTTGTGAGTATATTTGGACTAGGATAGGGGGGAGGGGCTGACCCATTTCGGTGGGGAGGGGGGCTGTGGAAGGGGCCATACAGGGTCGATAGCTGGTAGGATCTCTCTTGCTGCCCTACCTTACATTTCAGCACATTCTCTAGTCTGGTATCCTTCCCTTTTATCCCATGAGTAAGAAGCCAAGATATTGCGACGGAAACCAGTGTGGTCCGTTCAGAAATTTCGCCAATGAGCCCATTGATTCGGCCAATGTTGAATTCCATCGATTGACCATGGATACCAAAACGTTAATTAACCAAATATGCATAAGAGCTAATCCACAGATCATCTCATCAACAAAATTCAGAAGGCAGATCAACCATAAATCATTTTATTTTAAATAAAGTCCAAACATACTTTTTGGACTCAAAACAACTTTAATAATTTCCATAACCTGTGACTAAAGTGACGGTAGAACCAATATTAACTTTCTATTCCTAATTGCAAAATCAGTATTATCGTTTATTTATCGTGTATAACTTTGAATTTTTTTGCATTAGGCCATGGGTAAAGTTTATACCAAACAGTAAGAATAATTTTTTATATAAATATAAACTTGTCCAAGCTAAATTTGAAACCTAGAAGCTTTAGCGTTGGAATTGAAAATTAAAAATGAAAGCAAACTGCCAATCACAATAAGTAAATAAATAATTGCTAATAGTATTGATTCTATAACTCGTTAGTGTGTTTCTCTGTGAGGGAAATTTGTCTTTTGACGAAGCACTATGAGCAATTAATCGAATCAATTTTTCAGTATACTGAAAGGGTAGCTTAAAATGGAAACAATACTTTTGGTGTAAAATTGCTTAAGTAGCCATATTCTGAGCCCTGTATTTGTTGGGTTGAAATCAGAGAAACATCTGTAATTTAACTTGTCATTTAGACAATCAATCAGTAGCCAAGGTAAAGTAACTGAAGGCTTCATTCGGAGTCAGAAGAGCACCCCTATATTCAATCATCATAATATCCTAACAACTAAGCCTTAATGAGGAACTCGTCCAGAGTTTGTATTATAATATTTTTCAAACTCTCAGGAATTAAATAAAGAAAAACAGGGCTGATAAATATAGATCTAATGTATATATGCATAATGTTATCCTCTACCTACACATTTTATTGTGTGACTAATTGAAAACACCTAAAAAAACGAAATCTAGCTTAAAGGATTACTATGAGGTGTCATGGCATTGCAACAGTATCAATAAAAATGCGCCTCTGTAACTTTTTTTCACTTTCAATTATATGTAGGATGGAAGTGGTCCATTGAATAGAATGAAAATTTATTTTGAGGGATTTGAGGGAGAGTGCAGATGGAACCCTATAAGTAGAAATTAAGTGAGTGACGTTATCCATAGGCTCAGAAAGAAACTCGAGGGAGAAGTCAGGCGAAATCAATCAAAATCGCTACCCAATTATGACTGAGCATGCCAAAATCTAATGATTTATTTATAACAGAATCAGAAATTTTATTTCAATTGTCCATATTAAGGTTGTTGTTTAACATACAAAAGCACTTAAAGTTTTAGAAATTTAAATGCTGTATTCGCTGTGGTATTTAATCCCTCATTAATTTTATATAATAAATGCAAGGGAATAGAATAAAAAATATTACTACCTCAGCCGGGACTCGGACCCGGATCTCCAGCTTTCCGGGCAAGCATGCTACCTTTACACCTTTTTTTTTCTACTCCCTTACATTTGTTATATTAAAGTTTTACATTTCGCACAAATTCTCCATCTCCCCCGTAGAAAACATATTGAAAATTGA
>KZ808927.1:117126-146113 GCA_000696205.2 Oncopeltus fasciatus
CCAATAAAAAAAAAAGTAGCAGTTTTAGTGACTGAATTCACGACTGTCAATCTGCCTTTCATTTTTATTTTTTATTTATATAAGTTAATAAGTATTTTCAGTTTAAAGCGTGGTCCTTTCAAACTCTAGCTCAGGCTAAATAAAAGCAGCTTTTATTTAACCTTTACTTAAAACTGATGCTTGTAAAAGCTAACATTTGTTTATTTAAATGTTAACCTTTTACCGCAAATAAAGTGTCTCTTAAAAAAAAAATTAAATGTAGAATATAAGTGTGGAAGACTTTGACCTTTGTAAATGCCAATAGGGCAACCAAAAGAAAGAGCATTTTAATGGCAGAAATAACAGAAGGAGTACTGTATTAGGAAGGGATGGGACAGATAAAGGGTAAAACACAAAATCGTCAATACTTTCATGAATGTATAACACTATTGAGCGGTCATTTTGAATTACTCCCTTACGAAAGGAGCTTCTACTCTTTTCAGAGATTTAATATTGATACTTGATTCGCTACTGGTATGTTGCAGAGAAAACAATTTCTACACCTCTAAGACATTAGCTCAAGTCACACTTGACGCTAGAACTTGTATAGATACCATTCCGACGATACCTTCACTGGAGTCCGTTCTGAAGACTGTATGCCACGTAACCTCGAGGTAACAAATGCGCCTACTCCTCAAATCACATTGCTTCAGCCAAGGAGCAGGAAGTCAGCAAAATCAGATGGTTTTCAAAGGAGTATGGTTATTGGGGATGAAAAGATAGTATTTGTTATAATTTTAATTAATTTTTTTTTATCAATCAAAGGAAGAGAAAAAATTTGACTCCAGACAAGGAAATTGAGATCAGCTTAATATTTTACAAGGTAAGGTGATCATTTAAGCGACCTACATGCTGTAGGTTATGCGAATTAAGTCATTCGGAGACAGGAATGATAAAGGATGCTGTGAAAAGAAGATAAATTATCTTTTGAGTCAGTAATACAAAGGTCAACACTACTAGTGTAATGAATAGGATCAAATGAAATAATAGAAAGGTCAAGGGAATCGAAAAGTTTTTTCCAGATGCAAAAACCTATCACGAGAAAGGGTATTCCACAAAGTTAAAATAGATATATTTATATTGGAATAAAAGGCAGCAAAATAATATTAAGCTTTTTCAAATCAGAGGGCACTTGGAAGTCTGTGTAATACAGCATCAAGAGGAGTATTTGGACCATATGAGATTCGAGTGATGAATAATTCTACATGAGAGATGGGATAGTTGAATGAGACATTCGTACTCTTTTAAGTTCAATACCGCCAACCTTTAGGTCAGTACGACCATAGAGGAAAAGTTTATGGGGAGAAATAGAGGGTTTGAGCCTGACTTCAGTTCTTCCGCTAGCATGTAGAAATAGTTTAAGTTAAATATTCTTGAAATTCCTCAAATTAATGTGACATGATTATAATACACTAGTCATTAAAGATAGCTATGAAGAGGTATTAAATTGGTTAATAGAGTGGGATAGACACTAGTGTATAGAATAAGGCTATGAAGAAATAATGAACGAGACTAGTAGATAAATTTTCTTTGGAAAAGGAAATAGAGAGTAAATTAATACTAAAAATTAAAAAATAATAAGAAATTCTTCCAATATCTATCTATCTATCTATCTAAATCTATAGAAAAATTTGTAAGAAATTTCCTAAATGTGCACTATTTTCATGGCTAGCTCCAGTTTTCCAGACATCCCATTGTCATCCAAATAGAGTCAGGTTCTCCGATATGGATGTTAACATTTGTGGCGGCCACCTTGCTCGTAATACCTAACGTTATTTGTCTTCGTCTTCTAGCGCCACACTGTATCTAAACTTATTCTTGGGCTCGTACGCTTCCCTCTGGAGACGGAATGAGCCTAGTTTTCAGCTTAACCGAAAGCCAAGCCACTCTCCACCGGACAACCTCGCCCCTCTTCCATTGGCGAACGAAATAGGCTACTACAAGCTGAGACCAGCCCTGGAGGGATCATCCATTCACTGGCTATATCGCTCCACTATATCTAAACCCTTCGGACTAGGTTTAAGTCTTAAGATACTATAGTATACTCGTGCAGAAAAAATCGTCTATCGATCTTGCGTCGTTAGACGGCGCACCACTTTTCGTTTTTTTATTTTTAAAGTCACTTAACTTTAGTGTTCTTGGTCTTCTCCTTCCAAACTTCCTATGTATACTTTTAACAAAGTCCGACGTCACACCTATAATAGGAGCTGTCATATCGTTTACTTGTCACAAAACTGTACACAGTGCCGATGGTATAATGATAACACTCCAGTTGTACCGGTAAAATCACATATTGACATGGAGTCGATGGGGGCGACTTGCTTCCCCTTTCATTTGCAATGTTGCATGAATTAATTGACAATGAAAGGGCACTAAAGTGCACTAGTTGTTTGTTTTTTCCATCAATGATAAAGTGCTTAGAAAAAAATCTTGATTAAATAATGAAAAAATGTTTATAGAGGGTGTAGGTTATCTTCATAAGAAGAAGTGTTTGGCCCGTGTTTATGAGAGTTGTCAGTTATCGTATGCAACATATCTAGGCAATATTATGCCTAATAGGATTATGTATCAAATATTGCCTCTTAATCTATAGGGATTTCATTGAAAAATGGTCAAAAGACCTGTTTTCCTTTGCTAATTTAAAATTGAAATTTTTAGCAAACAGTTAACGATAAATCTCTATCATTTCGCTAATCCCTGAGCTTTTATAGAACGAGTATAGAAAATCTAATACATTTACAATAAGGGAGCTCTAAAACTAATAAGTTTATTTATTTTAACGATTTTGAATGCAAAAATGTGTATTATATCTATATAAAATGGCAAAAATACAAGTAAGTAAATGACGATCTAATAACACGTGTAAAGCATGTTGCANATATATATATATATATATTGTGTGTGTCTCTGTGTGTATCTGTTTTTTTCTTTGCAACCATGACCTCTAAATTAAATAACCTGAATTCAGTATTTTTTGCTTCTTTCTTTCAGTAAGCCAAGTTCGTTTTCGTTGATGTAACGAACACATGGGTGTGGGCTCTTAAAGGAAGATCTAATTCGGTGATATCTTCGTCACATGTTAGAATCGTGAAAAAAATGTTTACAACAGAAAGTTTGTCACTTTCTGCGTAAAAAAAAAAAAACTATGAAATTTTCTTTAAATGACTTCTCACCTACAACTTTATATAATAGTATGTGAATAAATTCATAAGAATACATCCTTGAACATAACTGTTGGCTCAAAGCTTTGATATTATTTCTCATTGTCGAGTCAGTAGTCGCCAACCACCAATGTTTTTCTGTGTTAGCATTCATGATTCGCATTTTAAGCTGATTTTTGAGGCAAGACGACTTATTCAATTCGCTCTTGTGTATTCCATCTTAATGTGTATATTAGTTTGTCTCATCCTTAAACTGAAAGTTTTTCTTGATTTACGTTATATCAAATCATTCATTTTCACGGCAAATACTTAATTATAAACTTGATAGATAGATTTCATTCTGAATTCAAAATTAAATTAAATTTGAATGAAACGATAATTCCTTCCATAAACACAACAACAAATCCCTAAACATAACGTTTTTGAAACGTTTTTGGTTTCAAATATTTTAATTTTGGTTTATCTTAATCTGTTTTCTTCTTTAAGTGCATAAACTTCGAATTAAGGATTATTTTTTCAACACATTGGGAGTAGTAATTTCTGGATTATTAAGAATGAAGTAAGCTTCAAGTTTACAGAGAAAAATGTCTAAATGACATGTGCATTTATACCGAAATTTTCAATACCCGATTCTCTATCTGGTATCCCAGAAAATAAAAAAAATAAGAATCCGTTTTTCCTTCCTCATTCTTTTAGGTTGGGAGGTTGAAGGCCATTCAAACAGGAGACGGAGACCACCCTGGAGGGCCGACTGTCCGGGAGGAAGTTCCTGAGGCGGACAGCTCCTGATAAAGTGATAGCAGTGAGAGTGACCGGGGTTGTGGGCTATCGATCTACCTTGGCACACTGACCCAATCTCCGGACCCACAGCTGATACCGAGAGAAACCACCACTTCACCCACGTCCTCTCACAAGTCTCCGCCCTCAACTACCAACCTTTCTTCCACCTGCCTCATTCTCTTAGGTTGGGAGGTTGAAGGCCATTCAAACAGGAGACGGAGGCCACCCTGGAGGACCGAATGTCCGGGAGGAAGTTACTGAGGCGGACAGCTCCTGATAAAGTGATAGCAGTGAGAGTGACCGAGGTTCTGGGCTATCAATCTACCTTGGCACACTGACCCAATCTCCAGACTCACAGCTGATACCGAGAGAAACCACCCCTTCACCCACGTCGTCTCAAAAGTCTCCGCCCCCAACTACCAACCTATCTTCTACCTGCCTCATTCTCCTAGGTTGGGAGGTTGAAGGCCATTCAAACAGGGACGGAGGCCACCCTGAAGGGCCGACTGTCCGGGAGGAATTTCTTGAGGCGGACAGCTCCCGATAATGTGATAGTTGTGAGAGTGACCGGGATTCTGGGCTATCAATCTACCTTGGTACACTGACCCAACCTCCAGACCCACAGCTGATACCGAGAGAAACCATCCCTTCACCCACGTCGTCTCAAAAGTCTCCGCCCTCAACTACCAACCTATCTTCTACCTGCCTCATTCTCCTAGGTTGGGAGGTTCGGGGGCAATTTTAAGAGGAGACGGAGGCCACCTTGAAGAGCCGACTGTCCGGGAGGAAGTTCTTGAGGCGGACAGGTCCCGATAAAGTGATAGCAGTGAGAGTGACCGTGGTGTGGGCTATCAATCAACCTTGGCACACTGACCCAATCTCCGGACCCACAGCTGATACCGAGAGAAACCACCTCTTCACCCACGTCCTCTCACAAGTCTCCGCCCTCAGCTACCAACCTATCTTCCACCTGCCTCATTCTCCTAGGTTGGGAGGCTGGGGGGGCCATTGGAAGAAGAGACAGAGGCCCCCCTGAAGGGCCGACTGTCCGGGGGAAGTTCTTGAGGCGGATAGCTCAATATAAAGTGATAGCAGTGAGAGTGACCGGGGGTGTGGGCTATCGATTTACCTTGACACACTAACCCAATCACCGGACCCACAGCTGATATCGAGAGAAACCACCCCTTCACCCACGTCCTCTCACAAGTCTCCGCCCTCAAACACCCACCTATCTTCCACCCGCCTCATTCTCCTAGCTTGTGAGGTTGGGGGGCAATTGGAAGAGGAGTCGGAGGCCACCCTGAAGGGCCGACTGTCCGAAAGGAAGTTTTTGAGGCGGACAGCTCAATATAAAGTGATAGCTGTGAGAGTGACCGGGGTTGCAGGCCATTGAGGAGAGGAGTCGGAGGCCACGGGGGTGGCAGACTGTCCGGTAGAAAGTTTTAGTACATTCAAAAAGAGTTAACAAACGTTGTCCTTCTGAAAAATATCAAGTCTGAATCTGCTATAAAGGTATGGAAACATCTTGAACTAAGTTCAGTATTTCCGGTACGCTTTGAAGGTTTGCCTGTCAAAAAGGATTTTAATAAATATATATACATATTTACTAAATTGGACTTAAAATGTGTTTTCCTTCCTTTCGCTGTGCAAGAAAACAGATCAACATCGTTAATAGGAATCTCGAATAAAAAATATTATAGACTTAGTTTAGGGGCTAATTTTTCGTATATGAAGTAGTTAATTTTACATATTTTGGGCCGCATCGTTCTTTTATTAAACTTGAAATCGAAAAAAATTGTAATATTTAAAAATTTAAAATTTTTTTAAAGAAAAAAACGTGATTGTAATTGACTTACACGCACTTCGTTCGGGATAAATTTATTCCGTTAAAAGATGTGGGAACGGATTTTAGACAGATTGAGCGGGTTTATTCATACTTGAAAATATCTTCACCAGACAGGTATGTTGTTTTCTTTGAAATAATATATGAAAAACAACTTTAACTCTTTTTATACAAGAAATGCAAGGAAATAGAATAAAAAAATCTATCTCGTCCCGGAAAGCAGGAGCCCCGGGTTCGGGTCTTGACTGAAGTAGTAAGATTTTTTTGTTCTATTCCCTTGCATTTCTTGTATAAAATTAACGTAGGATTCCACAACTAAAATCAGTATCTATAACATCAGTATCTTCAGTTCAGAAATTGAAAAGAAAAGAAGATAAAAAATATAATATTCTAAAGGGAACAGAATTATTATAAATTTGATAAGAATTAAAGAAAAACAAACTATAACTGGTGAATTCCTTATATAGGATAGACGAATATTATTGTTGGAAATCTTAATTTTAGCAGTAAATTGTAGTAAACATTAAATATAGATCAATCAATAACCGCTGCAATACTATTTATAACATATTGACCACGTGCAGCATTGCCTGGTATAAATATATGTATAATATTTTTTCTATTATTAATAATATATTTATTTGTAAATAATTATAAATTTTACTTATATTGAGCTACAAGTGTAATATACTCGTTCCAAACTTGCTTACATTTCAGGAATGAAGATTATTATTTTAGTTAAAATATCCTTGGTTTTACATGCCATAAGGGAAAATCATCCAATCAATACATGTTATTTTTAATTGCTTTCATCTTATCGAAACATGATTTTTCATCATACCTTTTGTAATCCGTCTTCATTGGTTTCTGCTGTTATACTAGCGCCCCAAACTTGTCTTAATAACACCTTACTTTTTCCTTTTTTGTTAGTCTCACTTTCAACCACTTAAGGGAGGAAGAGGTTATCTACAGGTTGCCATCCCATTCTAAACTTCCATGGCTCAGGGCAAGCTATTGTTTATCGACAATTAACCCGCAGCGCCAGGATTGCGAGAACCGAACGGATCCCATGAGCTACCCCTATTTTCTTATTTAACTATGAACTTAGTCGATAATATTATACCATATAAGATAAACTAATCGGGTTTTTTAATTAATCTAACTCCATTTGCCCGGACATTTAATTTACATTGGAACATATGATTCTGTAGCATTCATAGTAAATGTGTCTTTACTTAGTTCTCTCTGAAAAAACAGATTGATCAGACTTGTATTGATTGACATGTAGAAAAATGAGGATGTGATCTAGCAGTGTGCAATCCTTTTTTTATGGCTATGTAACCAATCTCTTCACTTCCTGAATAAAAGCTGTCCTAATGAGATTCAACTATTCTCTCATATTTATATATACACCGCTGGCTTTCATTAACATAGAGGAATTTTTAGTTTTCTCTCGACTCCATGTATATTTATATAGGGGAACGAAAGCAAAATTAGGGCAAGACCGCGAACAAGTAAAAAAAAAGTGTAGACTAGCCTTCAACAAATGCCAAGAGAGAAAAAAAAAAGAACGCGTCTTTTTTGAGGGAAGAAGCGGCAAGTGGTCCAATCTAAATCAATAGGGGACAGGGCAAGATAACATTGTTTTGTATATCTCTCTCTTAGGCGACTGTTATAAATATAGGACGTGGGGCTCTAGATGGCTATGTTCCAAGGCCCAGAAACGGCACAAAGTTTGACACATTCACTAGAGGAATGTTCTTAGAGAAGGCAATTTTGTCGTCGAGGAAGAAAACTTCTACTGAATAAATATTGAGGGGAGTTTATCAGCGCAATATTAACCTTTCCAATAGGAAATTTTGCATATATTTCCTTTGGATACGAGCCAGAGCCCAAACCTCTCTTTTTGAAATTATGAAATATCATTCACTTCAAACATGCTTATGAATGTTCTTATTCTATTTTTTTATTAAGGATTTGTAACTTAAGAGTAACATTTTATATTATCCCAGCGTTTCAGTGCACCTAATTACCCAACAAGAAGGCTTTACAATAACTATCAATTATAGTGATAACCCAATGAACATTTCTATTCAGCATATGAGAAAAAATTATTTTCAAGAATCATATGTGTTTAAATAGTTAGTATTTGTGCCATTTATAAGTAAACTCGTTGAACATAATATCTAAAGCAAACTTCCAACCAATTTTTCAAATATACAAAGCACTGCATTCCAATAGTTTTTTGGTCATGTGATTCCTTTCAGGTAGCCAGGCGTACAGACAATTGGCACTTAGTCTCATGTCAGAAATAACTCCGGCTAGAGTTCACCGGCCGCGAGCTAGACCTGCCAGCCAGAAGCAGTGCCCAAAGGAACTACTTTTTAAATTCAGATCTGCCAAATATAAATTTTACTGTGAAACAAATACACCGGGAAAAAGTATTTATATTAATTGTAACTAATACTAATCAGAGTAATTCATTTATTTTTAGTTATATTAAAGTAATTCGTATTTTATGTTATCGATGGTTCCCATGTTCTCGTATATCCTAACTGCATTCTACTGCCCGTTTGTGAGATTTGTCATCAAAAGCAAAATTTCTTACTTTTTTTTTTTTTTTGGTTAGTCTTACTTTCAACCACTTAAGATCATGGAGGAATGTAAGACTAACAAAAAAACTATAATCTACAGGTTGCGATCTCATTCATGGCTCAGGGCAAGCAATTATTTATCGGTAAAAGCTTGCCCTGAGCGGGATTTGAACCCGCAGCGCCAGGATTGCGAGAACCGAACGGATCCCATGAGCTACCCCTATTTTCTTTTTTAACTATGAAATTAGACGGTAATAGTAGACTATATAAAATAGACTAATCGGGTTTTTTAATACGTCCAACTCCATTTTCCCGGGCATTTAATTTGCATTGAAACATATGATTCTGTACCATTCTTAGTAACAGTGTCTTTGCCTCGTACTTACTATTTTTATTTGGATATTTTTAATGTTCTTTGGATATCTCTTTGGCTCCGAAATACCGAATTTGGATTCATTATTTCAAAAATTTTGGACTATATTTATATATCCATAAAAAAATGAACGGACATATTTAGCTTCTTCAATGTAATTTTGTTAAAGATCTGTTAAAATTTTTCATTCAAGGTATCAACAAGAATAGTTTGATTAACATTTAAGCCAAATTATCATAAAAAAGGTATGTGCTAAGTATATGAGAATTTATACCGCATGAGGATCCCGCGGTGATTGGATATATTGACAGAGGCATATAACAAAACAAACATTTTTAGATCCATTAACTTCAGAGCATTTAGACGGTTTTAGTATTCGAGTCAAAATTGTATGATCGAATATGTTTCTTATCAATATGCCATTGGCCCTCTCATCATCTATATAGAAATCCTTTTGCAATTCTATAATCTTGTATGTCTTGTATCGATATAATCATTGGCCCTCTCATCATCTATATAGAAATCCTTTTACAATTCTATAATCTTGTATGTCTTGTATCGATATACTCATTGGCCCTCTCATCATCTATACAGAAATCCTTTTACAATTCTATAATCTTGTATGTCTTGTATCGTTATACTCATTGGCCCTCTCATCATCTATATAGAACTCCATTTCCTCAACAGAACATCTCTTCAAAACTGTGGGCTATGGAGAGACTTACCATTCGGTCATCCTATTCAGCCAAAAAGACTGCTCTGAACTTCCAGCAGGAATTAATTTTACGAGTTGGTATCTTGCTAAGTTTCTAGATCGCTCAGTTTCTAGGTGATAGCGCTTTTTACAAATTTCAAGACTGAACATACATATTCTGAACATACAAGTGCCATTGTAATTTCTGAATTTAGACGACATACTTATTAAATTTTTTTTTAATCATTATTTTTTTATATTATCTTTTAAGTTGTGTNCGCTAATTTAAATTTTTTTTTAATTAACTTTTTTTAACATTATTTTTTTATCTTTTAAGTTGTGTATGTATATATTTTTTAATATTAATTCATATTGTACATTATTATTATATTAGTACATATTTATTGTATACTTTGAGAGCACATTGCAAGATGCTCGCTGTGCAGGATGTAATTTCTAAATTAAAAAAAAAACTTATTAATATGATGCCTAGAAACATAACGAGATTACGCATAGATTAGATTGTCCGTACATGTAGTGTAGCTTTTCAACTACTGTCCATATAAGTTGTAAACTAATATGAAAATTATAAATTTTTGTTTGAAAAATATTGTACCTATGTCACAGATTTTCGCAATTTTTTTTCTAAAAATAAATCACGGAAAGAACGAAAACATTTAAATGCCACTGAATTGTACCAAATAAAAAAGAAAAAGAAATAATGAATGAACTTATGAATGAATTATGTTGAGTTTACTATTGCAGGTTTCAAAGAGGCTCATTCATTAAAAACACAAAAGCAGTTCTGTGAAAGATAAAACGATTGGTTTATTCGGGGCGAAATGCTTAAAAATTAATTTGGAATGCTACAGCAGACCAGCCTTGTTGAAGGTTACAGACCCAATGAATTGATTTTTTGATCAATATCAGCGAGATATACAGGAATATCTGAGTAAATTATTGCATACGACCAATAAATATATTCATGGAATCGGCCATAGCAATTTTTTGTTCTTTTTTTTCTCTCTTTTTTTTTTTTTAGTTTATTTTCTTATAATTGGCATGAAAAATCAAAATCGTAAACCCCAATCGAAATTTGAAGTTTCACTTTTCAAGACACATTGGAACCAAAATGCGATTTAAGAATATCTGTCCACAGCTAAAACTGAAGACAGATTATATTTAATTGCAATTTGAGATTAAGAATCTGTCCGTTTCGGCCAAGTACCTAATTATATATGAGTTGATCCAAGAGGGTTACAAATTTAAAATTGACCAAATAGTCAAACCGGTACATTTATTGACTTGGAGCTTGTTAATTCATATAACTTTACGTTGTATCCCATTTATACGGTAAATAGATGATTTTTCTTGGAGAATGCGGGAATCTAAAAAATGTAAATGTGGCTTTTAAAATTAATTTCATTCATAACTAAACATCAGTAGTAAAAGTGTAAAAATTATCAACGTAAAAGTACTGAACTGATTTTACTAAAATTTAAAATTTAACTTGCGCCTATCCTGGCCAAGACTTGCACTTTCAATATGCACTTTATCAAATTACTTAAGAGAGTTATTTTTTTTTTAAATAGCTTAACTTCCAGCCGCTTACATTTATTTACCTAGGATTTTTCCCCTCTGATAAAAGTGAAGATTTTTTCATTGTTTATGCATTATTTTAGTTCAAATAGATTGTTTTCAAATTTATCAACTCTATTATCATTATTACTTCTATAATTTTATTTAAATTTCTTCTAATTTCATCAAATATTGTTAAAAATTCATAATTAATCTATTAAATTATTGTAAAATTCACTGGTTTTTATAAATACTCAGCCTTCTTAAAAGTTACATTTTTAAGATAATAACATAATAATATAATAATCTAAAAGGTTATTTCCACCACCAATGAATATAGAACTGCCATACATAAAATATATATTCATTGGTTTCTGCAAACCATCTGTTGGCGAGTGCTTTCGGACATTGTCCATCTTCTTGCATGAACACATGTATTCTGCNAATATAATACATTATTAATGATAAAAAATTGTATTTTGATATAGTAAAATTATATTATTAAATAATTTATTACTGCCAGTGCTCAGAAAATACTTGTTAATAAGTTCTTGCCGTTATTGATAACTTTGAATCATATTTTTATTTTAAATTATTACTAAGATGTTTTATAAATGAATCGTATTATTAGTTGCAATTTTTGATCGCCTTTTGTAATTAAGTATCACTCTGTCAGAAACTATTATCAACGGGAATTCATCTTCAACATAAATTTTAGGAGAAATATTTAGAATTAGTCAATAGGATAATAATAATATAACCATTTTCCTAATATTAACGCGTCGAATGACAGGCTGTTACTCAATTTAATATCAGTATGAATTGTCCACTAAAACGGTTGCGATGCTTTGAAGAGTTTGCAAAGCGCGGACTTGATCTATTCAATTTGTAAAATGAAACTTATTCTTATTCTTAGATTTAAAAAAAAACTCAAATTGTTTGAGGGTAATGCCTTGCAAAATTTCTGATATCAGTTAGTTATAGAAGTAATGGATTATACGATAATTGAAATAATACATACTGATTTTCAATAAGCCACAATGGCCCCTCTGTAAATAAAATTAAAATTTTAAGTAAAAATAATTACAAATAATGCTTCGCTGTATTAAAATATATGCCACTAATTTATATTTTCAATAATTACAAATTAATGAAACCAAAATGTTATATTAAAACAAATCAACGCAATTAATTGCTTTTGCTAGAATGTTTTTCAATTAAGTGATATTTATTCTTTGATAAGTTTTATATGTAACAGTATAAATGTAATGTAATAAGTATTAAATACGGTTTATTTAGAATTTATTTTAATGTGTGATAATTTCCATGATTTTGAAAATTGATTTGTCAAATAAAAGAGAAGTACCGTCAGGATACTTATTTACTTTTTGGCTCGTTATCGTATATCTGGGAAGTTTTTACACCATTTAAGGAGTTTTGCATATAACTTCAATTTTTTACAACATGAGATATATTTTATTTTTGTATTGCACTTGACTACTTTCATTATATTCTCCTTATTCACTAGGCTATCGAATAAAAAATTTTTAAACATATAAATACGAACATACAAGTAAAGATGCATTGTTTTCATTACATATTTCACCAAGGAAATATATATTTAAATAATAATCATGTATTCATTCTATCATACAATTATATCAAACCACACAAGTGGAAGTGGAAGAGGAAAAAACTACTCTTGATCAGTTTTTTTAATAAGTGTTTATTATCTCTCTATACTCTACTTTCTGTGTGTGAATAATTAAATTCTTTGACCAGTATATAGTTGTTTATTCGTTCACCTCGAAAGTTGGCTTTATATAGGAGACTCTATTCGTGGCAATACACAATTAGTATATAGCGTATAAAAGGGGTGACAGGGCTTCGGTTGTCCAACAGTTTGTTCCAGTTCTCAACACTAGCTCCATGAATCTCTACGGTAATTTATTAGAGAGTTTCAGGTTTCTCCGTGTTTAATACTGCAGTCAATTTATCTTTATTTTAATGCGTTTCTGTTTCTAGTTGTAATTGTGCGTATATCACAGGTTTTGCTGTGTGAGGATTATTACAAAATTATAATAATGGTCTCCAAGTAGTTTATTTCATTGACCGAAAAATATCAATTATATATAAAAAAAACATGCTCTTCGTTCTCACATTTATAAATATCAATTTATTTCTCATGAGTGATCAACTGCAAAATACAAACTAAAAAAAAAAAAACCGATACAATTTACGTAAGCGCCTTACATAAGTGAATAAAATTATAATATAAAACATACTTAGTTTGGTGTTTGTAGATATTCAATGATCTCTAGATAACTTTTAAAATTATTATTAGAAATTGTAAAACTTATTTAGTTTTTCTATACCAGCCCTCAGATAACCACCAATAAAGTCACATTCACTAACAGTTTGCAATCACACACCTTCACTAACTTATTGTAGATCGATAATAATTTATAATTAAAGATTTTTACAATTAGTTATGTTTTCCCTCGACTATTACAGCTGTTACTGGGACTGAAACGTTTTAAAGGTCGATATAAAACGGGTTTAGGTCTTTTAATAAAAGCAATTAAACGATTAGATTTTTGGCTGATTTTGCAGCGATCATTCTCTTTACAGATTATAAATAATCTGCTTACTTTTACTTCAATCAAAACTTGAAAATAATGAGTTAGTTTTGTGCTTGTAATATCCGAACGCTTCATAGGTCCCAGGTTCGTCTGTCTATCCATGAATCTCTGGAAGTCATTCCCGTGATGAAGGATGTTTTCATCGTCCATCTTCATTTTCTTTAGGTCTAAAACATTTTTCATCCAGGACAATCCCCCATATCACGAGGGTATTTCAAGTAATATATCAACTAGTCTCTGTGAGAAGAAAAAGATCAGGAATTAGGGGCCGACTAAGGTTTCACAGTTTGAAGCAGTCTACACAATAAAGTACTAATTTTATCATTCCTTGAATATTATTTTTAATTCATTTTATCGAATTGTTTTTCATTTACATCAAAAGTTAGCTTTATTTGACTGTGTTCGCGTTGATAAAATGAGTATGTTGCATTAAAAAGGTGACCGGTCTTTGGCTCTCTAGTTGTGCCTGGGTACTCTTTATCTTCTTGTGGCGTCAGGAAGCCACAGAAATTATAAAAATCATTTAATCAAAAGCCCTTAGAATGAGGCTTCGAACCGGTGACTGGCCCTAGAGACTGCCATAACTTAGATCCATTTTTTAATGGCTCTGAATGGCTGCTCTTCAATTCCACACGCCGAAGATGTTAGTGGCTACAGTTCCCATTCATTCTGTCTGAAATTGCCCAGATACTCTTCTTCTTAGACTGTGGGCCTAGGAAACCCACATTGCTTATTATTATTAAAATGAAGCTTGTTACCATTAGACAGTAACCCAACTTACTTAACGTTGTAGCATCAAAACATTAGTTTACTTATAACGCTATTTCATGCATTTTATTGCAGGTGCGCTTTTGACAAACGTTTCTTAGAGGAAAACATGTAGAGGAGTATCATTAAAACTATAGACATTTTTTGCGTTACAGCCATTATTTGACTGTCAGTAAAATCTTTATAATACTATTATTTCCGAAGAGCATGAGTAGAACATTGTGTAATATTGAGGCTTTGAAAATTGCCAAGTATCGACAGCTAATTATATATTAACTTACGATTCTTCCAGTCTTTGTTAAGTCTGACTCGTAACTCAGTCTGTTTCCTCATAGGAGCGGCTCTCGTTTGTTTCTGTAAAGCAGAATTTCCAGTAAGTTGGTTGGTAAGATATAGAGATTATCACTATATTACACATCTTTCATGAGCTTATGTGCTTATAGACCTGAGGAAGAAAGGATTTTCTATCGTTTGAGCTCTTTTCTCTATCATTCAGTCAGATTGCTTGAAAAACTAATTCTAGCTCTATTCGTAAAAAATCAACTATCAAATTTTAAGTAAGAATTTTATTTATTTTTCAGATTGACAAGAGGAAAGTTGTGGTGCTTCTTCAGCGAACGCTCCTAGTAAGTATTTTTTTTTTTTCGTATAAAATATTAATATAAATTAAAGTAAGTATAAATTAAAAATATTTATATATGTATGTTTTAAATAAGGAGGTTCCAACGTGTTTATTAATATTATTTAATAATAAAAGCATATTTTTGTTTATTTTTACCTATTCTTGGCCTTGTTTTTCATATCGAAGTTTATGGTAACAACTTAAAGGTTTAATAGAAATATGGAATGCTAATTCATTATATTTTCAATTCATTTTCAAATCTAGAGAGTTCATCTTATTTTCAGCTAGAGGGGCAAAAATAACAATGTAGACGGAGAATAAGAAGTGTTTTTTTTTTTCATATTTTATTTTTATTTTGACCGCTTGTTTTGGTGCCACTTCGCCATTCTTTGGCTCTATTTAGTTTTATTAGACATATAAATCAATAAATCTCTCAAAACAAATGACACCTTTAATCAAAACAGCTGTAATACTAGTTGCTGAGTAATGTCAGTCACTCAGGGATATCAGAACAGGGATGTTCTGTTTAATATTACATGCAAATCAAACAATTAATTTTTTTTTTTACTTCATTCTCCCATGCAACCATTTAAGATCATAAGGCATGGGTTATCTACGGGTAAAAAAACCTTTTTAAATTTCGCATGACTATAAATACGTCTGAAAATGTAGTCTACAGTCTCCTTTCATCCTTTTGCATAAAATTATTTCTACTTCATCGCAAGATTCCTTCTTTCCTTCATACTTGGTTAGGATTTGTTTTTCCTTATATATAATAGTAATATTATTTTTTCCTTATTATTATAATAATAATAGTTGATTTGGGATGGTCTGTAAAAATAAATTAGTAATAAAAATATATGTTACTCTTCACAAGTTAGTTTGTGTACAATCTTTAGCATAATGAACTCTCAATCAACTCATCAAATTTTCCTTTCTTCTACTTTTGAAGTTTTTATAGTATCAGTTAAACTGTTTTTCTTGTGGAATTCTCTTTTCTATCTCCACCCGGCTCAGCCAACTTCTTAAAAATGATATTTTATATTTCATCGTATTTAGTTCAGGATGTGTCAAATGTAATTTCCCATATTTTAATGAGTGTTACTGGAACTTTGCTTCAATAGAAGATTTACATAGACCATGTAGATTCTCCGATAGAATTGCTTATCATTAAAAATGTGCAATTACTCTAAACGAGTTTGAAAACGCCATTAAATTGCCTTCAAAAGCATGATAGTTTCTTAAAATCCTGCATATCATCACAAATCTAGGTATGTCACAATTCAAAATATATAAAATAAGTACGGTTTTTGTTCAACATTAAAATTTAGAAATTTTAAAGAACCCCTGTTGAGTTCTGCAGGTTTGATGGCAGCTGTAGACGCCTTTTATCTGCCAGTTCCAAATTTTTTATTATAGCTTTCCTTTATTTCTTATATGGCAAACCAATTTGTCCATGGATCTAAAATCAGGAAAGCTGGCAAATCTTTTGGCTTGCTCATAACTTTTTGTCTATCTATACCTGTGTGTAAAGGAAAAATATATGTGTTCTTAATTCTAGCTTGGTCATTGTACAATATTCACGGATTATGTTTTTTTTGTTTTTTGTTATTTTTATTTATTCTTCAATTAATTTTTGCTTGATAGAGAGCTACGGTCGTAAAGATAATGACATAACAACTAAATTTATTGATTCAAATGGAGAGTTTTAGGCCGTAGAGATTATTAGTAGATTTTTTTTGTTCGGTCAACATAGTTTTTTGTTTGGGTTTCGGTCAAAATAGATCCAAAAATACAATTTTAAAAAATGTGTACTTTTTAACTATCTACCAAAGTTTCGGCTTACATTGTTAGCCATCTTCAGGGTATCCTGGTCATGAATATGGGATCCTGGTGACACGACCCAGTCCCATGGGATCTTCATGATGTCCCTGAAGATGGCTAACAATGTAAGCCGAAAGGTTGACAGATAATTACAAAATACACATTTTTGAAATTTTTTTTTTTGGATTTACTCTAAAAAAAAATAAAACATCTACTAAATTTATTAATATGTCTCCTACTACTCTTTTTTGATAATATTCACATAATACCACCGCATTTCAATTTCATTTGTCGTTTGTTTAAAAATATACATGCAATGAAAACACGTACATGCACACGCGTGTTTTCCACAATGGAAATTTTTTCCGTCCTAGGAGATAGTTCAGTTACAGTTTTATTAGAGGATTCAATATAAATGACTAAAGTGCAATGGAGTTGTTTAGGAAATACGTAAGGAAATTTAATTCTGAAAAAAAAAAAAAAAAAACCCCTCAGGTTGTGAGAAGAGTAAGAACCCATCGTGGGGGACTCGAAGCGGAAAGCAAGGGGGTGGGAAGCTGAGGGTTGAATGTCAGGGCTCGAAAAGGGGTAGTCTCAAGGTTCTTAGGAAATCCTATCATCCACCTGGAGTGATAAAAGGTAAGTCAAGTCATTCGTATTCTAAGCTCTCAGTATAAATTAAATACTTTCCATTAAAATAGAGTTTATAGTTATAAGGGGCCTAAAAAATAATAAATTTAATATTAATAAATANTAGGCTTCGACGGTCGTCAGATGTATTTACCATTTCATCTTCCGGGTTGGACCGAGTCAAATTGTTGTTATTTGCCGAGCTTTCGCACATCATGTGATGGCTTCTTCAGGGCTGAAAAGAGAATGAAAAGAAATTCTCTTTTCAGCTCTGAAGAAGCCATCACATGATGTGCGAAAGCTCGGCAAATAACACCAATTTGACACGGTCCAACCCGGAAAAAGAAACGGTAAATATTTTATACTGTTTATTTAGTCTATCAAGAATTAAACTATTAACAGACCTTGCTTAATGAAATCATTCTATCATGTTTGAACCATTAAGGCAACTTTTTAAGAAAAAAAAATTAATTCTACTTTCGATCTTTACGAAATCTTTACGGATTCGAACATAAGGACCTTTTGTATGCGTGTAGTATTTATGATCAAAGTAATGATTTTATTGGAAAAATCTATTTTTTTATGAAACGTGAGGCTGTTGTGTAGCTTTACTCATGAATAAGGCATTATTATATTTTTAATTTAAATCAAATATATATTGCGAGAATTTGTGACTTCTGAGCCATTAAACTAGCCTGTAGCCCTATGAATAAAAAAAAAGAGTCAAATTTCATTGCACTCAACTAAATATTAGGCCTTCTTTCAAATTCACAATTAACAGTTTGTAATTAAATGAGAAGGGAAAGGCAGGGCTTATGTCAGTTGTAATTGACTAAGTCCTGGCGGAGCTTATTGTCCTCCGTAAAGTTGTTGTGCCCATTGCGGCCTCTCAGTCAATAGGAGACCCATGCTCTGAAAAGCCCCTACCCCACGCTCTGAATGCGACAGGGACAATAGCGGCATGCCAAACCTGCCTCACAATGCCCATTCAAAAATACAGTAGTCGGGTCTGGCTGCTTCTTCTTCCAATGATACCGTTTTTCTTCAAGTTTTAATTGAAATTATGGATACCAAGTTGAAGTTTAAATTCAATTCCATAATTCATTATATATGGGTATAAAATGCAAGGCTTATGCGCGTATCAAACTTGGTATTTAAGCTGAACGCTTTTAGATGCTCATTATAGCTTAAATACCTATAATAAATACTAAAAATAATTTCTTGAAATCTTTTAATTGTTTAGCAACTATTTATTTGTAGTAACGTAGTTATTATAGTTATTTATTTCCTGTTTATAGTAGTTCAGTTATAAATGTGCTAATGTTTATAGTGTAAAAATAATTAATTAAAACATTTTAAAAACGAAAAATATTATTATTTCTTGAAAAGTCTTTATAAGAAAAGTGTATAATATTATTTCGAAATTTAAATTCATAAAAAAGTATAAGAGAATAAATAAACCGATTATATTTTGAATTATATATTAACTAAACATATTCTGTACAGGCACAATCGCACTCATAAAAGTCTAGAAGTTATTGATTACATTGTATCATGATATATACATCAAGAGCTAAGGGAAATAGAGAGAATTTACCGGAGCGATTGTGTGATAAGATTTCAATATCGTCTTATCTTGCAGATCGGAAGGACGATTCAGTTAGGACATTCTGCCTTTTCCAGCTTTATCTGCGTAGCCGCCAATTCAGGGCTATCTACAGGCAGCCACCCTATTCTAAATACACATACCGATTGCTCAGAGCCACGCCCCTCCCTACTCTTCCGGCTAAGCCAGCGCCCTTTGTCAGCTTTATCTCCAATGCCTCCGATTCATTCGCCTACATTTCTATTCATAAGGTTTGTTCCTCTATCTCTAATTATACATTTTCATTGACGATTGTGCACAAGTTCCCTACTCGTTTAATTAAAAGCGTACACTGACCATTTGGGTTTAAATATGGTTATTTTCTATATTTATACAACCCCATAACCTTAAGTGGTTTGTATACATATATGCTCATAAATATACATATACATATATATATATATATATATATATGTATGTATGTATTGGCATGTAGGCCTCAGGGATTTCTTAGCCCTCTTATGTGCATAATCATGCCTGTAAGGGCAAATATACGATCTTGTAGTTTTTGTAGGAGTAGAGGGATTGGTTTTGTCTCAGCCCCTCCTCTAACCTTGGAGGGACTGTAATTTTCTGTAGGGGTGTACTCCCTTAGATTAGTTGTCAACATGAAACTAGGGATCTCGTCTTATCTGGAGGTCGGTTCATATCCGTTCTGTGAGCAAGACAAAAACAACGCTTGCTTTCCTTGAGTAGCGAGTAAAAGTCAATCCTGTCTCAAAAATACTCGGGCAACGACCATGTCTTTACCCTAATGAGAGTCCCTTAAAGTAATAGTTTACAAAAAGATCCGGGGGAACCGTCAAGTCAATTCGAATGCCCTAACTGCTACATATATATNATATATATATATATATATATATATATATATATATATATATATATATATATATATATATATAATGTATTTCAATTAATGCTTACTCCTCTAAGAAGTATAGCCAACAATTATAAAAACCAGCATCATTATTGTAAAGGCAAGGTATGAATCTATCACAACCTTGTTTATTAAGTCTTAATTTTTTTTACATTTATTATTCTTAATTAGAATTTGTACGATCAAGAGAGTCGTTTCAGGAAAAACGCAAAAAAAATAATAGGCGCATTTCATTATAAATGTCACTTTTTTTTAGCGAAAATTGCGAGTAGAGTGCAAAATAAGTAAGTAAGATAAGTAGGGTGGAAGATAAGCTGAATGTTAGTTAATGGAAGTTAAAAAAATTAATCATACGTTTAGTTTTATGTATAATAATGTAATATATATTGACATGTGTAATGTTGATCGTTTTATTTCTTGACTTATTTACATTTAAGTTTTTCTTTTTTTTTTTTTTTGGCCTTATTTTGTGAATGAGTATGTTGGTATATAAGTATTTATAATTATAGTGCCCTATTTGTATTGACGGATTTATATCCATGTATAAAACTATTTATCTCTATGAAATAAGCATTATTATTATTATTATTATGTCCTAGGAATAGAAACACGGGGGTAAAAACTCAGTATTCATAATGGAATGCAGATAGGACAAAATTTCACTCTACCGACTTGAAATGATAACCTAAGTATTTATTCGTGATATTAGCTTTTCATATAACTCAGCGTATTTAATAATATTTTTAAAATGAGCGATAATGCGCTTTTAAATTCTAGTAAATTTAATGGAACGCACTGGGAATGGAATATTTTAAATTTTGAGAAAAATGGTTTACTCTTTTTTTATTTATTTCTTTTTTTTTTAAGCGTTAAATAGGAAGGAAGAAGCTTAAATAGGGGAGGCTCGTAAAAAGAAAAGGTAGAAACCCATTATTCGCTATGAACATCAATTTTCTTCTTTGCCGGTGCGGAAACGTAAAACAGCTGGACTGGAACAATTTATGTAATTTTGGCCTACATTTAAGCTCTCAAGAGGAAAAGTAAAGGGGTGCGTAAGGGGGGGGGGGCAGCTTGAAGCTTTAGGTATGATTGTATGAGAAGAGAGAGACAAAGAACACTTGGAGGGATTATTTTACAGAGCATTGTTTAGATTTTTTTTTTTTTTTTTTTTAAATATAACTTGAAAATCTCCTAAAATTCAGCAGCAGAGCGAATGATTCAACTGAAAAAAATATTAAAATTTGTCTTAATGTACATCGTTAAAAGGGCCTGTGTATTTTTTTTTTGTGTGTGTGTCTGTGCGTTTTTAAATGTAAGAACTATTACTATTGAAATTTCACCCCTCGCTTTGAAAAACATTTATGCAAAAAATATATTTCAATGACCTGATTTTTTAAAAATTAATTGTTGAATACTTTATGTTTTAACGTAATGAATATTTTGTGTATGTGTATATATATANAATCTCAAATCTTCGTCAAATACTGCTATTATTGAAAATATATTATCATAGGAAATATAATACAGAGAGAGTACTCAGCAATTAAAATATGTAAAAAGTACGAAGAATTGGTTGATATTCGTCACCAAATTCGGTACCAGCACAAATAAAAGAATATTATTATAGAGTTTATTAGAATAAACAATTGGTAGACTAATTGATTTCCGTTATAAAAATTTAATATATGTATTAACTTAAATTCTCTGGAAAGCTGTTTTTTCACCCATCTCTCAAAAAAATTAGTAATGATTGAAAAAATATTGTAAAAATGTGACTAGTTCAGTACATCCTATAAGTATGTGAATCCTTTTTAAAAATCAGAGGAAAGTATTTTATTGTTTCTAAATTACTTGATTTTTTTTCTGTAAGACTTTCTTTTATTTTACGATTAATGCATGCCTATATTATTTTTAAAATTCGCTACTCTCTTGAGTATCTCTTCCGTTCTCACTGAAGGGCGAGAAGTTTACTCATTGTTGTTGTTTGCTCCGAAAATTTTAGTATTTTACTTACTGTAATTTTATATTTTAGTGCGTTCACTACACTCTTTTGTTTTATTATATATATATATATACAATTAAAAGGAAAAAGAAAAAAGATTCAATTCATGAGCAGAAGATAATATCATTGTCTAGTGATTATTTATAAAAGAAAGAGAGATAAAAATATATTTGGAACGTGTGATATCATTTGAAGAAAGGGATGCTCTCTAATGAAGGAATGGCTCACGCGGAAAATTTTCAATAAAGTTTGACTTATTTTTTTATAATTATAATTTCGATTTGGAAACAATCTCATATAGTTCGGTATGATCAAATGAAAAAATTTAGTTATAATGTTATAATAAAATAATAATTGTGTTATAAGGACATAGTTTTGGCTGGAGAATTTCTGATCAAATACGAATTTCGAAATTATATGCGTGCTATAAATACTTAGCCAGTCCCTTCATGTCCGGTTTCACTTCATATAATAATTCAAATATATGCCACTTGCTGTTGAAACCCAAAAATTAGTAATAACTCATATAATTTTCAACATGAAGAGCCAAGAGTTTGGTTTACCATTAAACATTTTAACTATTTAAGCAAACAACAATAAAAAATTTTAAACTAAATTCAAAAAGTATTGGGGAATTATGTGATCTTTAAAAATACGAAATTGTTTTTTAAACAATCCAGAAACACGTTTTGATGTTTTCTGAAAATTTTTTCAGCATTACCATACTTTCATATATAATAATAAAATAGGATATAAAATTTTAAGGATAATATACTTATTTTTCATTAAGATTGTAATTCTTTATTTTTGAGGAAAGTGGAAGCGAGTAATAACACTACTTAATATTAAATAGCAGATAAATTTTGCCAATTTGTGAAGTCTCAGTTTTTTAATTAACTGGCTATATTAATGTTCTTTTATGGTAAGTTTTTATATATTAACTATGTTGTTCCGTATAGCTCTGCATTCTGAGTTTTGAGATATTTCATGTTCATTTAATAATTAATCCTGTAGTGATATACCCTAGTTTACAATTTATATACCGGAGATTGTTTAGTTTTTTTATTTATTCCATTTTTCAATAATGGAATTTGAAGGACTAAGAACTTTGTGTCAACATTCAAGGCACCACCCCTTTCTCAAACTTAATTATCCCAGAACTTCATTCATCACTCTTTGAATGGCATGGATTCCCATTCATCATTCCGGCAGATATCCATTACTCTCGTACTACGAAGGGGAATAGTTACTTCAGTCCAGAGAAGGGATTAAGCTTTGACATATCAAATGATAAAGGGGGTGTTTCGTACCCCAACACATTATCACTGAAAAGGGAAGCTTAAAATTTCTTCCCACAGCTCTCTTGAGAAATCAAGACATAGTTGACGTATGCACACTAAAGAGGTTTTCTAATGCACGGATTCCACGAACCCAAAAGATGTACGCTTCCTATTTTGAATATACCGAGTACTTATACCGAGTACCGAGTACTTATACTTTTTTGTTTGCTTGTTTAAACATTAACAACGGAGCACTGGAAGGTCCTTTCGTGGATTTGAACTAGAGGGTCCTTAGTCCAAGAAATTCAAGTAGAGCTCCCTAGTCTGGCTTTGCGGGTTTGATTCCGTGACTCGGTAGTCTTTTGCAGTTTCTAAAATAAATGTATTCTTTAATACCTATATTTTAACTTTTAAAAATAAAGATAGCTAAAATTGTGTATGTTTAAATTTAGATGCATAACTCTAGGCAGGAAATCAATCCCCATCACCCTAGTTGTTAAACAGGAGGTTAAAGAAACAAAAATATTAATGACATTTTTTTTTAAACGTATCTTATTTCATTATACATATATGTATAAACATTCTGCACTACAATTTCATCACAAATATTATTGAAAGACCCTGACATTTACAATATATATAAGGAACTATAAGTAAGGAGATTCAAAAATCTAACAATACTGCAATAAAACCCACAATCTTCTATAGATACCGTTTTGTGAAGAAAATCCCCCTTTGTCATTTTCAGAGTCAAATATGGGGCGCTAGGCTAGCTCAGGAGATCCGTACGGGTCTCGCAATCCTGACGCCGCGGGTTCAAATCCCGCCCAGGTCAATCTTTTATTTATAATATAGAAGCTTGTCCTGAGCCGAGGGTGTTTAGAATGGGGTGGCAAACTGTAGATAGCCCCTCCCTCCTAGACCCTAGAGAGGGTAACATTACTAATAAAAAAATATATTTAAAAGATCTCATAAATGACGATGCTGTCATTATCATCTATTTCATAACAACAATATGAAATAAATCGGCTTTATATTTAATTTTTTCTTTCTTTTTTTTTGTACCCAGTGGCAAAGCATTTGCGCCTACAAAACTCTCTTTGACGGGCATCTATCTTCATATCTGGACAAAAAAAAATGATGTTAACAATATAAATTGAAAATAGGGCGGCAACCTGTAGATAGCCCCTTCCTCCATGACCCTAATTGGTTGAACGGAAGGCTAACACGCAAAAAAAAAAAAAAGAGTCAAATATTCCCCTTAAAAATGGACGTCTGAGGTAGGAAAATCAAAATCTTCATCCTCAAATTTCTGCACAGCATGATTGACTGTAAATGATATCACTGCAAACGCTTTTGCTTCTGGCGCCTGTACATAAAAAAGCTACCTATGCGGTACAAAAACATAAACCATGAATCAAAGAGGCTAAAAAAAGTTAAAGAAGAGAGCACAAGAGTGTGTCCTTTATGACGGTCGAGTTTATTTTGGGATAGTTTCGGTCATAACAATGACATTGCAAGGGAAAGTAGAAATCAATAATGATAAGTATGAAAAATATAGAAAAACCCTATTAGAATTATTATTTAAAATGAACAGTTATAATAATTATTATTTAAATTGAATAATATGAAAGATTATGATTAGAGCAAAGCTACATGAGAATCCGTACAATTCTACCAGAACCACTTGGTTCACATTGTTGGTCCCCGTCCACTTGGTAAATTGATTCTTCTTAATATTTCGCCAATCATTCAGTTAAAATTATATATTGTATTGTCCAATAATTTTTTAATTGTTTATTCATAAATAATAATTTTAATACGTCCTTTGTATTATTTTTTTATATTTTCCAATATCAAGCAATATCAGTCTTATGCTTCAAGCTAGCCCAAAGTCAACTAACCAAATATATTTTTGAGATTCACAAACATGGTTTTTGGTCTGCTAGATCAGCAAATACTGCTCATCGTGCTTTGGCTGAAACAATTTTAATGAAATCTGAGATTTTAGACGCTGCTTTTAATAGTGGGATTTTAGTACAGAGTGTGAAGTTGTTGAACACAATCACCTCACTGTAAAATATGCATCAAGGAGATTATAATAATGAAATATATTAAAATTGCCCGTTTTTACTGTTTATTTATTTATTTATTATCACTCGAAACCTACGTGAACATTACCCGTTTTGTTTTAAATGCAGCGATAACCATGAACCCCTCAATTCCCCCTCTCATCTTTTAGAAAAATAAATTAAAAAAAAAAAACATTAGTTTAAAACGCTTATTCAGAACTGTATGTTATTACATTTATAAGACGTTCGCTCAAACAGTTCATGATTCTAATGAAATTTTTAATACAAGTATTCTCTCTAAAACAGTAAATAAAAGCGTATAATTCAAACAAATAAGCTGAATATCTCGCACGAGTACCTCTCCCTTCTCCTTTCTTCTCACTCCCAGCCATGTAGGACTAGGCCTTCCCCGACCCTTTACCATTTCCTCTCCACACCCCTCAACATTTGCACCCGCGGAAGAGGCCACGACTGGGCACCGGGTCTTCTCCAACTCCCATGCTGGCTTAACTTCCCACAGGATGGATACTGGCGTCCATCCAGTCAGGACAAATACCCCAATAAACAAAATTCTTCAGTGTCGATCACAGTCAAGAAGACCACTACATACCGTCCATTACAAAAAAAAAAAAAATAATAATAAAAAAATCATACTTGTACACGTACAAATACTTTCACGCAGCTTTATATTTAAACAAAAATAATAGCTGACCCTATTTGGTTGAAAAAAAAAAAAGAAAAAAAAAAAAAAGAAGTTGATAAAACTGAATGAAGACAGCTACTATCTTCGGTGAGCCTTAGGTTTAAAAAAGAAAAATGTATTTTATCGTCTACTGCCTTTAATGAAACCCTATGAAACACTTAGTTATTCAATTGATTACTTGAAGGAATGTTTCGTAACTAAAGATGCATCTCCAAGAGATAAATCGACTTCGATTGTAGAAGACCGAAAGAAAATAAATTAGACTTAAGCTAGATAAAGCCCTTGGGTTAAGCGATGGTGGGAGGTGGGCGGGAGTCCTCAGATGAAAAATAGACTATTAGGGGACTTAGGTCAATATATTGACTTCGAGGTCAAGGGACCGCAGACCTTGTTCACCATTGGCTCTCAACGAAAGATCAAGGCCTTTACATTAATCTCTCACAGGATAAAGCCCTTGGGTTAGGCAATAGTGGGAGGTGGGAGGGAGTCCTCAGATGAAAAATAGACCATTAGGGGACTTATGTGAATATATTGACTTCGAGATCAAGGGACCGCAGATCTTGTTCACCAGTGGCTCTCAACAAAAGATCAAGGCCTTTGCATTAATCTCACACAGGATAAAGCCCTTGGGTTGAGCGATGGTTGGAGGTGGGGGGGAGTCCTCAGATGAAAAATAGACCATTAGGGGACTATTGTGAATATATATCAAGAGACCGCGGACCTTGTTCACCATTGGCTCTCAACGAAAGATCAATGCCTTTGCATGAATCACAACAATATTTTTTCTTTTTGCTAATAAAATCAAAATTTTTAATAAATACCATATAATAATCAAAATCAAAGATTGATAAAAATCTATCCCACATAAATGTAATGTTCCTTCTAAACAATGTGTATAGTAAAAACTTATCTTTACAAGATTTCCAAAACATATATCGTAAATATAATATAATATAGAATAATACAATGTCTTAATACTAGACCGGGACTATTATTAGAGAATTTGTTTGGTTTAGTCAAGGTTTATAATTTTTTTTTAAATACAATTTTTTAAAAAAAGTTTTTTTTTTTTTTTCTACGGACGGCTTACATTTTAAGTTATTTTCAGGACTGTTTAAATACAATGCCGTAAGAAAATATGAGACAAACACAAAATCATTCGATTAACATTATTATTACATGAAGTTAACTAACGTAACTAAAAGTAATTTGATATGAGATATTTTTACGCTGCGAATTCACTAACAAGCCTTACTTCTTACCCTTGACTTAAGGTTTCTCAGGAACAGAACTACTTTATTCAATAGTTTCGCCTTGAGCTTGTTAGCCGAAGGTTCACTTCCTAACTTAAGAAACCAAATAATGTGAAAGAAATGAAACGAAATCTTTTTCATTGTTTTAGTATCCCATAATTTTCATATTTAGGTAACACACATGAGTTTGTTTTTCTTTTATTTTTAATTCCAAACCGTTCAGGAACATTAACTAACCGGATTGATGGATTCCAAAATTTAAAATGAAAGTTATTGTTTTCTCAGCATAGCTTTCAATGTGCTGATCGGATGATTGTCACATGCACAAGTAAAGTATAAATGGAGAGTTTTTTGGGCCTTAGATATTATTATTAGATGTTTTTTTTTTGTTGGGGTTCGGTCAAGGTAGATCCAAAAAAAAAGCACTTTTTTTTTTTTTTTTTGGATCTACCTTGACCGAACTCCAACAAAAAAAATCTAACATGTAAAGTATATTTTTAAATTTTTTTTGTTCTTCCCTGGGATAACAGAAAGTTACTGTATAAGTATTACTGTATATCCTTGAAGGGTATAGAGCACAGAATCGGTGGGGATTTTACTCGACTTAAGAAACCAGCACGATGTCAAACGCATTCTAACCCATTCTTTTGCCGAAGCAAATTTCAGGCGACAGTGAAACGGCTAACGCTATTTAGTTCTTAACAGAGTTTTTAAAACTTTAGCTAAAACTTTAGTTTAGTTTAAGATTGTTATGGGAATCGCATGTCTTATTTATGAAATGCCTCCATCCTTTGGGGTCTAAATAGCTTTAAAACTAAGCTTCTTGTCAAAATGTGTACGCAAGGCAGCTAGTGAAAACGAACTATAGGTAAACTTTTTTTTTTATACTTGTTTAACTTTTACTTATTGACATATGCAATTTATTCTATTGTCATATAAAACATTGTCATATAAAGGAAATAAAAAATGGCTAATTAATTAATGTTGAGTTACATGATTTCTTTGCATGATTAAGAAACAATCATAATTTATCTATTGGATGTCATAAATAAATAAAATAAAAATAAGTAAAACTTTTAATATTAACAATAAATAGTCTTCGTTAAAATTATTATTCTTTCATTACCTAATAGGAAAAACAGTTTTTCAAAATTAACTTAAATTAAATCAGCATCCCCAGGATGAATACGTTATATACATTTACTTTTTATTAAGATTTCGTTATTAATAAAAACTGTATTCTACAAAGTTGATGAGTACTGACGTCACTACCGTCCAGATATATCCTTCATCACTGTCGGTATGGTAGGAACGAAGGAATCGCCCGTTGAACCGACCTCGTTGGGACCGGCAAGTAACCCAGTTACCGTGTTACAGTTGTGCATAGTTAAGTAGTTAAACTTTGGGGTGCCAGGATAGCTCAGGGGATCCGTACGGGTCTCGCAACCCTGACGCCGCGGGTTCATATCCCGCCTAGGTCAATCTTTTATTTATATATAGAAGCTTGTCCTGAGCCATGGGTGTTTAGAATGGGGTGGTAACCTGTAGATAGCCCCTCCCTCCAATGACCCTAAGTGGTTGCAAGGGAGGCTAACAGCGAAAAAAAA
>KZ808928.1:17421-46742 GCA_000696205.2 Oncopeltus fasciatus
GATATTATATATATATATATATATATATATATATATATAAATATATATATATATATATATATATATATATATGTTTTTGCACATTTTGTTACGGTTTATTTTTTACTTAAGTAAACCAAATTAAGTCTCAGGCTAATAAAATTAGTAAAATATTTTAAATAGCTTACAAATTATATTTACAGTAAATTGTTGAAAATTAGGATATAAAACTGAAGAGAGTATGTGGTTTATAAATTGAAAAATTTCTGCTTCTGTAAGTGAATACAGTACACAATGGGTACACAGTTCCCTATAATCCTGAAATAAATTCAGTAACAGATAGATTAAATAAAAATTATTAGTTATGGCGCAAACTTGATGAATTAAATTAGTGTGGTCAAAAGAAAGGGGGGGGGGGCTCTTCTTTGTTTATATTCCCTGCCATGTTAGTCATTGTTTGGCAAATAAAATGAGTTAGGGTTTATCATGTACACATAATATTTCCCTTTATCAAACGATGGATCTAACTGAAAAATTCATTTTGGAGTTTAATTACATATACTGATTAAAAAATACATCATACAGCTATATGTGTTGTACAGACCATTGTTTTACTGAAATGAGAAAACCAAATTATATATTTGGGCTTCTTTTTACAAACCCTTAAATTTATTCACTATTGATTCATATCAGATGAGGAAGAAGGGAAATTGAATGACCATCTTGATCTTTAATATTAGTGTTAATAAAAAATGCACACAACATAATAGGAAAAACAATTTTTTTAAAGCATTTATATTATATAATATTTTTATTGAGGCACATGTAAGGAGATATTCCCCACCTTAGGGACAGTCTAGAGCTTATTTATTAATAAACAATTAATGCGAGGGAATAGAATAAAAAGTCTAGCCAGGAATATCTGTCCCAGCCAGGACTCAAACCTGGATCTCTTGCTTTTCGGGCCGATATGCTTCCATTGCCTTTTTTTTTTTTTTTTTCCTCTATATTTTATATTTTACATTTATCGCGGTACACTAGCTATGCCGGTGTACCGGATTAAGGCTTTTACCTTATACTACAGACATATTTTAAGGTGGTTACGTAATCTTAGGTTAATTTATTTATTTTTTACATTTTAGGAGGGTGAGGGGCCCTCATCTTCCATTGCACAACCGGGACGAGCTAGATAACTTATTAAATTCCCAACACACTAGCGAGAGTCTAACAAGAAAGACGAATACATCGTCTTATGCTAGAAGGAGTTGACATTGTCTAGCTATTTATCGACTCTCGTTATTTACTTTTTATTTTCATTTATAAATATTAATTTAGTTGTAGTGTATTATCCCACGTAAATTTCTATTCCCTCGCATTAATTGCTTAAAATACGTGGGATAACACACCACAACTAAATTAATACTTATTTATTAACTATTAAGTTCATTAGTTTTTCTTGTGATTCATCTTCATGGCTTTAAAGATCAAACTAATCATATACTTTAATTTTAACTCATTATTATATTTTGTTTATCCATCATTAATAAAAAATGGTAGATTTGATTAGTTTATGCTCCTTCTCTGTAATAGATTTGTTTTTATAATTTGAACTATCAGAATTGAAAATTTTTATCAACTAATTCACTAATAATAATTTAATGCTTTTGTGGATCATTAAAGAAATGTTTTCTATACAATTTTGTATAAACATGAAAATAAGATGATACAGATAAATAAACTTATATAATTTTGCTGGAAGAAACAAACCTTTAAAATTTAAGAAATGTAAAATTATAAATAAATAAACTGTTGGGGTTAGAAGANTCTTGATGAAAGAAATATCAAATTTCCTTTCTTTTTGAAACCAATTGATGCCCAAACCATAACTTTGCCTCCTCCCATTTGACGCCTTGATAAAATTTTTTCTTCCTTTCTTAAGTCATGAAAATAATAGGAATATCCTTCTGGCCCATCCAGATTGATTTTTTTTTTCATCACTAAAAATGACTTTTTTCCACTCCTCAGTCCATGACATTACATTTCGAGCAAAGGCCATCCGGGCTAATTTGTGACGGGTAGTCAAAACTGGTTTTCTTTTTAATTTTGTTCTAACAATTGTTTTTGACTTTTTTAATAATCTTTGAACATTTAAAAGGTTATTTCTACCATCAATGAATATAGAACTCTCATACCTTCTATTCTCCGTCTTCATTAGAAGATGGTTTGCAGAAACCAATGAAGACGGAGAATAGAAGGTATGAGAGTTTGAACATTTCTTAGTTTTGTTTGAACTCCAGCTTCCTCAGCAATTGCTCTTGCCATTTTTCAAGAGTTGGATGTGATTTGAAGGATATTCCGTTTTTCCCTTAATGTCAAAACAGGGGGCCTCCGAGAAGAATGGTGGGTTCCATTTGTCTCCCAGTGCCGAATAAATTTTGTGACCGATGAAAAACTCCGCTTGATTCGGCGGGTTATTTCCCTACAACTCATACCGTCCTTGTGGAGTGAAGAAATCAAACGGCGCTCTTCTTAGGAGAAACACTTATTTTTCACCATAACTCACGTTTTATTTTAGGTCTATTTGCGAACAAATTTAACACTACACTGAAGTAGAAAAGGTTCTTAACCATTTCAGTAGAGGATTACAAATATTAACATATATATCTACTTGTAATTGTTAATTCTTTCAAAAACACATTGCTTCTATTGTGTATTTAATGAATGAAATGCTTTTTCTTATTAGTATGTGAATATTTAGAAAGAGCATTATTTACTTTTATCACTATCACAGTTTTTGAGATATTTTGTGGATCTCCTAATATTCAGTAAACATTCATTGGTTAGGACTTATTTTTTGTTGACAGATATACATAGAATGGATTAGAATAGAATATTTATTTCTAGAAATCTGAATGTACATTAAAATGGGGATACACCATGTAGTAAATGTAATTTATATATAATACGCCATTATCATAACATAATTTATATTATCATTTTAATTAATCTTTATTTAATTTATGTTGAGTTAAAATTTTAATTTAAACTAATGGCTTTTGAGTCAAATTTAAATTAGCTTTTAGTGTTAGTATAACATTTGTAGATTTTGTACTGTTCTTTGATGATAGTACACTATTCAAAAATTATTTTCTTTAAGAGTAGAAGTTGGCTGGGTATTTTAACTGAATAGTGTATTTATACTTTTACAATATATACTTGTTGGTAATATATATATACTTAAAAATAGTTAGTCTACTTAATTCCAATTTAAAAAATTAAAATGATTTTGAAAAATAGAGTGAAAGCAATTTTGCAAATTGGTCATTTTACTTTCATTTAAATTACAAATAATTAATAAATTATCTCTTCACCTCTACTGCGACTACTGTTATTTTTTATGGAAATAAACCAATTTGATAAGAGATTCCCAGTTGAGCTATTCCTGATATGCTTTTAATTTTTAAAAAGAAAAAGATAAAAATTACATTAAAAATAAATTTCAGCACAGTTATTATAATTTTTGGAAACATTTCGTGAATTCCCCAGTAGATTAGCATAGAGCATTAAACACTGAAAAGTTTATTAAACCCCAAATGTATTATATTTCATTTCTATTATTCATTCATATTAATAAATCATAGAAAATTATTTTCCACATAAAAATACTTCTTTCTGCTCTTCTACATTGTTATAAGTATATTTAAATGAATGAAGTGTGCTGTTACCATCTCTTCTTTTTCCTTAAATGTACCTGGAGATCTCTCAATAAGAATGCTGTAAACCAAATTGATCATTTTCTGATCATCACAAAGGGCATCTCAAATAGACAAACCTTACAAATGTTTAAGAAAAAAAAATGTGCTAACTTAGACTCTGATTATTTTGTAAATATAGCATAAGCGAGTGTCAGGATTTTAATTGTTAAGGCAGCTTGAAGTCGAAGAATCAGTACCTTTCCATTGACAATCAATAGTTTAACAAAATTTAAAGTTCCTCAAGAATGAACAAGATTTTTACAATGAATCAGTGAAAATCTTACCAATGTGAATAGCTTGATTTCCCAATTGAAAATATAAAATGAAGAGTTTAAATGTATGATTGGAAAGAAATGTATGATTGAAACACTGGTAGATGCATGCTGACAACAAATAATGAAAAAAATTATACCCCGATGTAGAAGAGAGTATTGTTATTTAATTTGCTAAAAGTTATCGAAACCTTAAGAAATGCAAGTAAATGTTAGAATTTTATCAATGGGTGAATTTATCAATGGCTCAAAACCATCTATTCCTGACTGGTCTTGCACATATAAGTTGGTGGGTCATTACTTAATTACAAGAATCGAACTGTACAAAGATGGATTATTTATTTTGTCTACATGTGAGAACTAGAACGAGAACTGAGAGGCTCAAATTAGAAAAAAAAAAAAAAAAAAAAAAAAAAATGAGTTGATCTTTTAAGATGAAAAGGACAATGAAGGAATTATAATTTATCTAATATTTTTTGTTATTTATATTATTTAGTCCCTGATAATGAATGAATTCAACTAGCAAAAAACAAACCTACTAATAATTTTGAACTTTAAAAGAAGCTGAGAAGGAACACCTGAAGGTTTTATATAATCTAATATTCTTGATATAGCCTGGTTAAATGTTGTAAAAGCTTAGAATAAAAAAATAGTCCAATCAGCTAGTGTGCTCATAAAATTTTTCTCTGTAATAATGTTCATCTTGAATTTTATCAAAGGGAAAATCGTTTAGCTGATATATCTATAGAAAGGTAGAAAATATAAATGTTCATAATTTCTTTCCCTGTCGTTTGGATGAAACTACTTATAAATGTTTAAATGCTTTTGGAAAATATTTGTTGGCTGTTTCTCTAAAAACATGTGTTGCCCAGTCACATTAAATTACAGTACCTTCATTTTAACATAAGCTCCTTTGGCCTCTGCACACGCACGCACACGGGCACGAACGCACACACACATACACACAAACTAAAAACCCTGAACCAGAGTAAAAGTTAGAAGAAGCTATATTTTGTTTTATTTTGATAGGCTGTTACTTAAAAATAACATTTATTTTTCAGGTAGCAGTTTTACACAAGCTGAGTTATGAGGGCTATAATTTTAGCCTGTATATTATTCAGTTCAGCCCTTGCTGATATTTCAATCAACTTCAGTGATGAATTCATTAATCACATAAATTCTTTAAATACAACGTGGAAGGTAATTTACATTATTTTATTCAGGTTCAAGTATGAAAATAATTTTCAGGTGGCAGGACTGAAGAGACTCTCTCTCTCTCTCTCTCTCTCTGTCTCTGTCTCTATATATATGTACTCATACATCTGTGAGTATGTGAATATGAAATTATTTATTTTTTTAAAATAACTTCTTCATAATTTCTATCTTGCATGGGTATGTGAGTGTATATAATTTAAAAAAAATGTGATTAAAGTTCATTTCCTTATCATTATGTATGGAATATACATTACTTACATTACAGAAATTAAAGATCAACTATAAATTCTTTTCTTGCTAGTGTTCAGTATTTAAGGCTAGACAGGTATTTAGAGTCATCTTGGAGGTATCTACAGTCAGAGCCAGAATTTCTATGGTTTGAATATTGAATATATTTGAAGAATATTAAATAAAAAAACAATGTAAATGAATCATTAAAAAAACTACCATTTCTTTCACTTTGAACCTTAATATGCAGAAACAGAAAGATATAGAATTCACAGTACCATTTAATGACAACTTATATAATGGTTAATTTTCTTAAAAAACCATAAAGTTAGGCATGTCAAAATAAGATAAAGTGACGCATGTACATCCCCAATTGATATAGAAAAAATCATAATACATCCTACAGGAACTACTTAATCTGTCTCAATTGTGTACTCAAATCATCTGTGGATATTTTTTCCTCAAATGTGTACTTATACATAAATGCGTGTAATTTTAATAGCTCCTCAATTGCATGTTATAATTTAATAAATACATTCAATTTCCCTTATTCAATAATTTCAATAAAGAGGTCAGTAGAAATAAGATAGTAACTCACATCTAGAACAAGTTTAGTGACTTCAATCTCAGAGGTGAACCCTCTTTGACATAGTGGACAGTTTGGGTTTTTCTGCTGCAATGTCTNTAGTTATAATATAATTTATCACTATTTCACCAAAAGTATAAAATTCACATAAATAATATCTCTCCACACAAAAATTCATTAAAATATAAAATTGTATTACACAATATTCATATCATCACTTGTGTAACATTATATAACTTATCACACACAATGTATAACAAAAATATACCCTTATCATGCTTAAATTGATAACAGATTAATATGCCATTTTTCAAATTTAATATAAAAAAGTTGGAGAATTAAAGTAAATGGAGAATTAAAATAAATGAGTCAAGTGTGTACAAGTAAATTTTCAACTAAGAAAAGATGTAATAATGTTACATACAATAACATCCCTATACATCTCTCTGATTCAGTCCGTTACCTTGTGTTCCACTTTGACTCACCACTCACCTGGAATGAACATACTAAAATCAAACGATAATAACTCAACAGACGCCACGGACTCTTATATAGCCTTATAAATAGGCGCTCACACCTCACATTAGAAAATAAACTGACCATCTGCAAGACCATTATACGACCAATCTGAATCTACGGTGCAGAACTGTGAGGTGCCGCTAAGTCTTCCAATATCCAACGAATACAATCTTTTTAGTCCAAAATTCTCGGAATAATTGCTAACGTTCCACATTATGTGTCCAACTCTACCCTTCATCACGACTTTAATATTCCTTTTGTCAAAGACCTCNATAAATATTTTTTTTTATAAGAGGTTTATTTATTTGTACCTTTCCAAAATGTTATGTTTACCTCATATATTATCATTGGAATGTAAATATCTATATATCCCTTTGGTAAATTCTGTGAAAAGTGATTATTTGTTTTCTGTTTACATTGTGTCCTGATGACCCTAACAAAGAAAGAAATGTCTATGATAACACTCTGACCTCTGTCTATTCACTATCAAATTACTTGATAAGGACCAGAGAGTCTCTTGCAGGTTATAGTTGTTAACTCTCAAGAAGTTCAAGAAGGTAAGGAAAATAAGATATATCTTAAGATCCAGCTTTATTACCTAGGGTTATTACATTTTTAAATTAATTGAAATATTTAAATGCTTGAGTTGTCTTTGAATATATTTAGGAGAGAAGTTATTTTATGAAATAACTTCTTAAAGTTGTTTAAAAATAGTTTTATTTACTGTAACAGTGACTTAGCCTGTCTTCTCCATTGTACTAATTAATTTTAATTTTTTTAATTTAGTCTATTTTAATTAGATAAGTTTTATAGTTTATATATTCTGAAATATTTGCCTTTTTCTTATATTCACAACTTTGAATACCTTTTCTCATGTACATTAAATCTATAAAATAAACAAATGCAATATTTATTGTAAAAAATTGGAATCTTAATACATATTGTATTATAAATTTAAAGTCACTCACAAAGTAACAGAGAAAAGCAAGTTAACGTCCTATATTTTATTATAAATGCGCTTAAATTAGAGCAAAATATTGAATTGATGTTTAAGCTGAAAGAGATTATGATAGAATATTATATATTAATGTATTTTTTGTTGCTCATATTAAAAAGTAGGAATAATAAAATAAGAATATTATTTAAAAAAATTCTCCCTGCAAATTCCACCCTTTCTTCATAAAGGGATGGCAAGTTGTTACTGCTTAATAAATAATTTGTTTCATAGGTGGAATAATAGTGTATATTTCCTTTTGTATCTTTCTGTATATATAAGAAGATTCTTTTAATTTGTCTAATAATATTGTATACATAAAGGGATATAGTGGTTATTATTTTCATTAATATATAACAACCTTTACATGATGATCTTTCATTTCAATTAGATTTGACTTTAATAACTGTATTTTATATTATGTATTTTATGATATGTATCATGGGTGTTTTGAAATCATGTTCCTTGAAATTTCTGACTCAAATATTTTGTTCCCTATATTAATTCGTAAAAGAAAAATAAATGAATATACTTATCCAGAACATTCATTTTTAATAAAATATAATAATTTCCTTCCCCTTATATTCTGCAAACAAAGTTATTTTTAACAATTGGAGAGTGAGTACTGCACTTTTTTAATCATTATTCAGCACAAGATTGATATTCCCCTTGTCAGAGCTGATGTTGAAGTTGGAAATATTGGTTTTATTGATGTCTCATCTGTAGCTCACGCAAAGAGAGCAGTTTTTTGGATTCTATTATTCTATATTGATTGATATTAGAATTTATATTATATTGACAAAAACTTTGACAAATGGAGCTTCCAGATTAGTGACACTACTCCAATTGGTGCTGAAACAAACAATTGTAGATTATTAGATGTTTTTTGTTGGGGTTTGGTCAAGGTAGATCCAAAAAATACAAATTTAAAAAATGTGTATTTTTTAAAAATTATCTGCCAACATTTCGGCTTACATTGTAAGCCATCTTCAGGGCTATCATGAAGGCGAGAGGGGCATGTGACACCAAGATCCCATTTTCATGACTCATGATGGGTATTTCATTTTAAAATAAGGAAAGAAACCATCTACCTTCAATGATGCGTTAGTGAATTCCTGGCTAGTAATATCAACTGAAAGTGTAGGTGATGAAGTGGTGTTGGTGCCGTCTTTTGGTGGTGTTGTGTCTGCAGGGGAGATTTAAGTGTAGAGCTGGACATTGTAGGAACAACCCAAGTCTGTCCTCCTTTGAGGAAAGATAGGAAATCTTAGTTTTGATTGTGCATTACAGACATTTTTAATTTTAAATATTTACTCTACCAAAACCCACAAAAGCACACATACACATATATGTACACCAGTACATAAGCAGATCTGCAAATATTGAGCTTTTAATTTTATGTAAATTAGCTAACACTAGATGTATTTAGTCTTTGTATCTACTTTTTTTCAGTCATAAACTATATTTTGTTGTTTTGAAAATTACCTTTTTGAAAATGTTAATCTTAAGTAAATGATAATTGTTGTTACACTCTGTTAGTTATCATGTATTGCAAATAAACAATATGTATCCTTTAGGATCTGGATGTGATCTGATAAGTTTAATTTGACTGCTTATTTCAATTTGAACTTTTGACTTGCTTTTGTCGTAAAGCAGTTGTACTGAAATATGTCTAATATATTTAACTTCATCACTATGGCTTATTAATATGACTAATAAAATATATAGATATTTTTATTAAAAAAACAAAGTAATTTCAGAAATATGAAAATCATTATTTTATTTTTCCTTTCAGGCTGGTAGGAATTTTCATCCCGATACGACAATGAAATTTATCAAAAATCTATTGGGAGTTCTTCCTAATGATTCTCAGCATACTCTGCCTATCCTGTACTCTACAGCTAACGTTGATGAATATATACCAGAGTCATTTGACCCTAGGCAGAAATGGCCTGATTGTCCAACCCTTTCAGAAATTAGAGATCAAGGAAGTTGTGGCAGTTGTTGGGTATGCTAATTATTGAGCTAATTAAAGTTATTTTATTGGTTTATTCAGTGAAGAAAATTTATTCCTTTTATTTATTAGAATAAGTACTCATTTACTTTGTCCTAAACATTCATTAAAGTTTAGAACGAAGTAAAGCTGATGCATCTTTCTTTCCTGTTTCTTCTAGTATTAAACTTTAATATTTTTTATTTTATTAAACTATATATACCTTGTGTTCCNAAAAAAAATTTATGTTATGAAAGTTTTAATGTAATTAATTTAGTAACTATTCAGCTTATGAATTAATACTTATTTTTGAATTGTCTATTAGTTTTTTTTTTAAACTTATGCATAATAGAAATGCTATATACTACGTTCATTGCTGTTTCTGGGCTATAATTAAACCTTTATAGGCAATAATTGTAATTTGCTCATTTGACATGGTCCTGCAGGATTTATGGGTTATTTTCTATTTTAAGCTAAACAAACATTTGTTTTAATTTAAATATGAAATATTTGAATATCTTAGCTTCACATGTATTTTATTTATTTATTATTAACAGAGTTCTTCTATGATCATTTTCAGTTATATAAGCCATGTGTGGTATGAACTTACTATACCATTACTGAGCTTTGGAACGTTGTATCTTTGATCTTGATGAGTTATTTAATTATAATTTTTTTAGGCTTTTGGAGCTGTTGAAGCTATGTCTGACAGGATTTGTGTTCATTCTAACGGAAAAAAGAATGCACGACTCTCTTCACAGGATTTGTTAGCTTGCTGCAAAAGCTGTGGTTTCGGTTGTGAAGGTGGATTTCCAGGCTCTGCATGGAATTACTGGGTGTCTCATGGCCTTCCAACTGGAGGATCTTATGGTTCCAATCAAGTAAGATATTGATATAATTATAATCTTCTTTTAAAAATTAAACAGATGCCCAAGACTCTATTGAAATAAGTTCCTTCTTTTGAGCCTTCTTAAGAGCTTCAGCTATATTTTTTCTTCTTTCATAGATTCGAGTTTCTTAAAGAAATTTTTATTAGCTTTATTTAAGTTGAAAATAGTTTAAATTCAATTATATAATAATTTATTTGATTACCATTTTAATTTTAAAAAAAACCTTTGTAATTGGATCAAATAATTTTTCTGTGAAGTCCAGTGTATCAATGGAATGAAAGGATGCTTAGAACTCTTAAAATAGCCAACTTGGATTTGCTTCTAAAGTTTTTAATGCATTGAAGAACCAACAGCACTGTTAAAAAGGAATTCCTAAGTATCATCTTTATGTTCCATTGAATTATATTTATATACAATAGTAAACTTTTTTTAAAATTTATTACACTCTGATTTATAATATATTTCATTATTTACTGATAATTGTACATTGGTAGTGAATGTAACTAAGAAAATAGGGGAAAATTTTATGGGGAAAGAAAATTTCCAGTACAGTAACTCAAATTTAAAAAAAAATTTTACATTAACATGGGGTCATCTCTGTTAGAGTCTCCATGGAGAATTATCACAATCATTTAAAATTACTTTGGACTGAAAAGACTCAATGCATTAGATATTAGAAGGCTAGGAGGTCCTCCACAGTTCTATTCTTTATATTGGTTTGAGTATATTTTTGTAATTCATTAAATTGTATTGTACTAGACAATTTTTATCTGTTTCAGAGAAGTATATATGCGCATTGTCTTTTTAGGGCTTGTCTCTTCTGTTCTTCCAAGGTAGTCTTGAGTCTAGGTAACAACCGAGGTATCATATCGGGTTGGATTAAGGAATAGGTTGATTAAATATGGTTAAAGGATATTAGAAGAGAAAGCTTGGTTTGGAGTCTGTTAGGGATGTGAACACTAATTTTCATTGACTATTATTCACCACTTCTACACCAATCAGATATACTATACTACTTAGATATCCCTGAAGGGTTTGTATGACTAGTGTGGGATCTGAACTGAAAGGGTTGGCAGTCATATCATCTGCAATAGATCCAAGCATAGTATTTGCATTAGTTGGAAATTTAGAGCTATAAAGTATATAATGGATGGGTTGGACTCTTGGTAACACCCACTTCCACAGAACAATAATTGGATTCCTAATAGTATCAGATTCCTGTCAGATCCAGAAAAATATATTGGATAAATTGGAGCGGATAATTAGATAAAAAGTGTTTGGAGGAAACACTTTAGTTTATGTAGGATATGCCTGTCAAAAGCCTGTGGAATTTCTATAAATATACCCTTTCAGTACTCTTTTTTTTTCAAGGGATGATGAAGGGGAAAAAATTTTATGAGATTTTTTTCAGAGAAATCAAGCTATTTATGCTGGTCATGGGAAAAGTTTTCTGAATATTTCTTGAATTTATTCCAAGTCTGAAAATATAAGAAAAAAGGTCCTAATAGAAAATATTAAGTAATGTAACTCAGAAAGTGGGGTTGTCCACACTCTATTGCTAATCATATCATGACAAGTAAATACCACCCATCTTATACTCATTACCCATTATAGCATGTTTTAGAAAATCTTAAATTTCATTTTCCTATTTTTGAATAAGGTATTCTGATGATTAAATATAAAATTAATTTAGTAAATTTAGTAAATTTCATAAATTAATCTCTCCTATAAAAGAATCTAGTCTAAAAGTGATGATCAAGCCAAATCTGATCTAATATTATTATTTAATTTATTCAGTTTAAAACACTAAAGTTAACTAGGGTTTTTATTTGTTAATTAGATATTGGGAAGTACAAAATGTACTAAAATTATTTATTAGTACCTAAAGGAAATAAAATAACTTTTATAGAAAATTATTAATAATAAAAACTAGATAAGCCATTGTGCATAAAGTTTGAAAATAGATATTTTAAAATAAAAAAAACTATCCCAGATGTGGGTGTAATAACTCTTGTTTCAAGATAATAAAAAAACCCAAAGGAACTTGGCTGTTCTGAAGGAACACTGCTGTCTCTTACAAAGAGAAAAGGGCTGAATATGAGAGCCCCTGTGCAGATAGAGGGGTAATGATTGTGAATGTATGGTGTAGTCTATATAGTCTACACTGGGTTTCTTATGTCGTGGTATTGAGGGTCTGTGGCCTCTTTGGGGCTAAATGGATTAATTATAATAAATGATTCCTTAATTTTTGAAAGTTAATTAATGATAATCAATAATAAATTCTTCTTTGTACATAACTTTGTATTTACTAATATTTTCTTTTGTACAATATTAAAAACAGGGTTGTATTCCATATTCGATTCCACCATGTGAGCACCATGTTAATGGGAGTCGTCCATCTTGTGATGGACATGACGCAAAAACACCTAAATGTGCCAAGAAGTGTCAACCAGGCTACAAGAAATTATACAAAGATGATCTTTATTTCGGTAATTTTTATGAATATTTCTTAGATATTTTTAATAATAATATTAATGAGTTTAATTACATAGATCATATTATGTATAGTGTTCCCTAGGCAATTCTTATTATAAATTATTTCATTTTTTTGACCATTTCTTCAAACCTACTCTCAAAATTTTTGAATTAATTGTCTCTTATTGGCCATTATTGAAAATATTTATTCTTGATTTATGTTTTAAGCTATCAAAGTAGTGTGAAGGACGTACTGATAATGGAGGGAAGAATAAGGTGCTTGTATTTCTGCTATGTAATAAAGAGGCTTTGATTAATTAGAGCTTTCTTCAATATTAGCTAATTCTATTAAGTTTTGTAAGCTCCCCAAGCAGGTTCAGTAGATAGGGGGTTTGATCTAGTCACCTCAAACATTTTTGATTATTTTGATCTTTCTCAATTAAAATGGTTATTTCCTTAAGAAACATACAGACGTTTAAAGTTTTAGCTGGAATGTTCTAAAGGTAATGTAGTAAGTGAAAATATTTTTTTGTGGAAAAAGTAAATTTCAGTACGAGTAAAATTTTCTTCAAAATTTGTTAAAAGTCTAATTTTCTGTTTATTGATTTTGAAAATAATCTTTATGAATTTGAAAATAATTTTTTGTCAAAAGTCTGCCTTCTCAATATATTAAAGCCTGTTCAGGTTGACTCTAACCAATGCCAGGCTTATGATACCATAACATATACCCTCAGCTAACTTGGCATCTTCCCCTAAAACACTTTATCTGTGTAAATATTTTACCTTTATTTTTTTAATGTACTGGGACAAAGCTATTCATTTATACAGAATAAAAACTGCTAAACTTCGTTTGATAGAAATTATTTAAAGCTGAGTGCTTTTGAGACTCAATGTCTCATCCTCAGAACCCAGTAATCTAGAAACAACAAACAGTATTTAAAATTCTTAAAAGCCTAAATATTTAACATTTATTCAAAAATTATAAAATAAAATTATGTCACTACAATTTATTTATAATTTTTGTATAAAAAATTGTATAGATTTCTGGGTTCTGAGGATGAGACATTTAGTCTTGAAAGCTCTCAGCTTTAAGTATAATTATTGTTGCACAAATTTTAGCAGTTTTTATTCCATATAAATTTATCTTTACTTTTAGGAGTGAAAGGAGAATAAAGAATTTAAAAATAGTGAGCTTTGTCTGAATTCTGACAAAAGAGAGTGAACATTGTACGAGTCAGCCAAACATTTCATTATGCTAGGAGCACAAAAAAGAGCTTGGCAGATTTTTAAGTGGACCAGTCTTCTAATGACAAAGAAATATCACTTATCAATACATGTTCCAAATACCTTTAATAAATGACAGTGATCCCATCTACTTTCAGTCACAATCTCCTTTAGAATAGCACAATTTAAGGCTCATCAATATCAGTACCAATAAGAAAATATTTATCTAGCAGATTTTGTTTTTTGGGGATTAGGTAAGAAGAAAAATTTAACATTACATCTGAATTAAATCCATCTTCATCAGGCTTTTCTGAAGGCGGAAAATGAACTAAACATACACTCTATTTGGCTTCTTGATTCTATTAATTGCTTAAGAACTATTTACTATCTTGAGCAGTAATCCAAACTATTAACAGAATTAAGAAATCCTTAATCTTATTCATTTTTGAGATAAATAAAATCCTTCGTAAGCACAGTTTTGACTGAAACTATTATAAAACAGTTATAAGTGGAGACACAATTCTACGCTTTGCTTTCATATGCTTACTTTTACTTAATATTGCCTATAATAACATTAAAGTTTTTGCTGAAATTTTAAAAATATTTTCCAGGCCAAAAAGCATACTCTGTCCAAGATTCTGTGAATAGAATTCAATCTGAGTTAATGAATAATGGTCCAGTTGAAGCCACCCTAACAGTTTTTGAAGATTTGCTCCAGTACAAAAAAGGTATATTCACAAGTGTTCATTCTGTCAGTATTTGTTCAACATTAAAAGGAGTATTGAGTAACAAATATTTTACTATTTCACCTAGATATGTAAAACTAAAATAGATTTTAAAATATTGAGGAAGTAGTTTTAAAAAATTGCCTTACCTTAAAGAAATGTCTAAACAATAAGCTTATTTTTTTAATTGAATTATTGTTAAATTTTGATTTTATCGGTAATTACATATATTTTCTTCTCTTTGAAGATGTTCATTATATTCTGAGTTAAAAAAAAAAATCTCTGGACTGTTTGAATCATCCAGTGGTTGTTGCTGTAGCCAGCTAACTTAATTCTAGAAAAGTTTGTTTTCAGTGATAAAATGATAACTATTAAATGTATGGTTGTTCATATCTTTATGTACAAAGGTGGATTCATAAACATAAATGCACCTGGTCATCTTTCTGAAAAATTAACCTGTAATTATTTCCCAAGTTAAATTTTTAGCCAAGTAATCTGGTGAAATCTAGCTCTTTTAATTTCCCCAGAATTCTGACATATTTTCCAGGCTTCTTTAACTCTATTTGTTTAATTTTTTTATTTCATTAAGGCATATTGCGCTGCACTCTTGGTAACCACATAAGCAAATGTCAAGGCCTGAACAGGTTTTGCTCTAAGCGATTACTCTCTCACCTTTTCAAATCACCCGAAAAACAGTATTAAAATAATCTAAGACTCACCTGAAGTTGATCAGCAGCCTGCTTGTGTACATAAATTATTACAAAAATATATACATTTTTTTAAAATTTCAAATTAAAGTTATGGCCCGTCAAATTGTTAGACACACTCCCTGGTAAAAATAAATAAAACTCATTTTAATACTTCGTGGCCTTTCCAACACCGTTTATTAAATCAAAAATTCTGTTTGGTAATGCATCGTACAATTTTTTAATAGTTTCTTGAGGTATTTGTTCCCATGAAGCCTGAATTGCAGATTTCAACTCTTCGATTGTTCCAAACTGTCTTGATTCGGAGTACACACTTCTTGAAAGAATTCCCCAAACATTTTTGATAATGTTTAGGTCTGGGGAGACAGCAGGCCGGTCTAATTTGACAATTTTGTTGCTTGTAAACCAGCCTTTAATTATTTTCGCTGAATGTATTGGAGCGTTGTCTTGCTGGAAAACTGGTGTGCCCTCAGACATGTCATTAAATTTTAACTTTTGCTCCTCTAACAAATTTTTATATTCAGTTGAGTTAACTCTTGATGAAAGAAATATCAAATTTCCTTTCTTTTTGAAACCAATTGATGCCCAAACCATAACTTTGCCTCCTCCCATTTGACGCCTTGATAAAATTTTTTCTTCCTTTCTTAAGTCATGAAAATAATAGGAATATCCTTCTGGCCCATCCAGATTGATTTTTTTTTTCATCACTAAAAATGACTTTTTTCCACTCCTCAGTCCATGACATTACATTTCGAGCAAAGGCCATCCGGGCTAATTTGTGACGGGTAGTCAAAACTGGTTTTCTTTTTAATTTTGTTCTAACAATTGTTTTTGACTTTTTTAATAATCTTTGAACATTTAAAAGGTTATTTCTACCATCAATGAATATAGAACTCTCATACCTTCTATTCTCCGTCTTCATTAGAAGATGGTTTGCAGAAACCAATGAAGACGGAGAATAGAAGGTATGAGAGTTTGAACATTTCTTAGTTTTGTTTGAACTCCAGCTTCCTCAGCAATTGCTCTTGCCATTTTTCAAGAGTTGGATGTGATTTGAAGGATATTCCGTTTTTCCCTTAATGTCAAAACAGGGGGCCTCCGAGAAGAATGGTGGGTTCCATTTGTCTCCCAGTGCCGAATAAATTTTGTGACCGATGAAAAACTCCGCTTGATTCGGCGGGTTATTTCCCTACAACTCATACCGTCCTTGTGGAGTGAAGAAATCAAACGGCGCTCTTCTTAGGAGAAACACTTATTTTTCACCATAACTCACGTTTTATTTTAGGTCTATTTGCGAACAAATTTAACACTACACTGAAGTAGAAAAGGTTCTTAACCATTTCAGTAGAGGATTAAGAAAATAGTAAACAACAATAAGTGTGTCCATCATTTTGACTCGTGTAAAATGTCAATATTTACTGATATTGGATTTAAATAATTCTCAAGGTCTGAGAACATTGCCCCCATTTCAATATCATAATTTATATTTAAAACTGCACTGAAAAAAATGTTTTCAATCAAAATAAAGAAAACATGGTAAGTTTTATTAATTTCAATGGGCGTTTCTAACATTTTGACACTGAGTGCATATTTCAGCCAATTATTGTATAATGCCTCAAAGTAAAACTGATTTTACTTAGTGCCTTGCAGGTTTTGTGGAGGATTTCAATGAGCTTGTTCAAGAATCAATTAAATTGAATATATTTCATTTTTTTTATAATTTTTTTTTTGCGGTATTTAATCCCAAGTAAATTTTAACAATTTTTTGTGCAAGGGAACTGAATAAAACATCTAACTGTCCCAGCCAGGACTCGAACCTGGATCTCCAGTGCGGGGTGGGTGGGGAATTTAATAACTTATTAGACTTGTTCTGGTTGCATAATTGGTAAATGTACCGGCCCGGATAGCAGGAGATCCAGGTTCGAGTCCCGGCTGGGACAGTTAGATTTTTTATTCTGTTCCTTTGCACTAAAAATTGTGAATATATTTATGTCATATATAATATTACATTTACATTCAGTTTATTATTATTATTTTTATGTTGAGTTTTATCAATAATTTTTAAATACTTTGGCCTAAACAGAAGATTTTAGAATAAATAAAACTTTCCATGGTCAGCTCATATGACAAAATAAATAAGAATATTACTATTTAATTTTCACTGATCATACTGATTTCAAATATTTTAATAGTCTTATCCGAAAAAATTTTTTGTTTTTACTTTTATTTTTTAAAAATATTATTAATTTGTTCCAGGTGTTTACCAACACGTAGCTGGTAAAGCTTTGGGTGGTCATGCTGTGAGGATGCTTGGTTGGGGAGTGGAAGATGGAACTCCCTACTGGCTTATAGCCAATTCTTGGAACACTGATTGGGGTGATAATGGTTTCTTCAAAATTTTGAGGGGAAAAAATGAATGTGGCATTGAATCTGGCATAGTAGCCGGCATTCCTAAACTATAGAACTTAATGATTTTGCCTGTCTTTGCTCATACTTACATTAGGTTTTGTATTACATAATTATCTTAAGATAGGACTTATTTAGTAATATATGCCTTCTAAATATTGATATTGTGATCTGATGGCTTACAATTTTATTATTTCATCCATTTATTATTGCCATTTTTATATTTTAAAATTATCTAATTGTTTTTGAGTGTTAATAATTTTTACAAATTATTATAAAATATTTATTCTCCTATTACACATTCTGTCTGTAAGTTATTAATCACTCTGTAATTATGTTTATATTTAAACTTTTTTGATCTTCATGTATTTTGAAATAATAAATTTTTGACGATTTTTAAAATTGACTTGTTAATTTAAATGGTTTCCTCTTTGCCTAAAAAGCTTCAGTCTCTGTATTGCCTTATAAAAATGAACATAAATAAGATTATAATGTTAATTCCAACAAAAAAAACTTACTATTAAAGTAGTGTTACATGAATATAATACTTAGCTTACACAACCTTATTTAAATTAAAAAGAAAAAAAATATTTTAAAAACAATTTTATGGTGATTCTGCCATGCTAGACCTCTGAAGTACCTAGATCCTAGATGTCTGAATATATTCTTAAGGGAAATTGGAGAAGCAAAACCCTCTGTTACCTATAGAATTTATAGTAAGCATTCACCAGTAGTGAACTTTTTCTGACCTTTGTATTTGTAATCTCTTGAATTGATTTTATAGTTATGTTCAGTTAGTAATTTAGCTGTTGCAAATGAAAGCCATTGTACACATCGAGCTTGATGAAAAGAGCAGCAGTGATTAAAGAAAAAAAATATAATAAATAGGAAAGAAATTACCTTTCTTAATATACACTAAGTTTCTCTGGATCCACTTAATCTTACATCCATGTTTGTGTAATTTAAACATGCTCTAAAATTTAGATGGGGACTGATCAAATTACAATCTTCATGTATAAAAATCTTAAAGCTGAAAATAAAAGATGATTTTTAAATTATATTTTTAGAACAGGAAACAAACCCAAGGTATGTGAATCATTCATAACTATACCTATGCTTTAAAAAAATCAAGCCTTTGAGAAGATAACTGTTAACAAGTTAATGTGGTACTTAAAGTTTAACAAACACCTACAACCTACTAAGGATAACTTAGTTAATATCATCTATATTAAAGTCATACTTTTATTTAATCATTTAAATTAAATGCTTTCTTTATATGTAAAAAATTTCTCACTGTCTTTTTAAACATTAAAAATACATCATTAAATAGAATATGGCATAGATTTATTATTTTTTACAATAAATGCAGCCCGGTTAGCAGGAGATCCGGGTTTTAGTCTCGATAGTAAGTTTTTTTTACTCTATTCCCTTGCATTTATTGTATGAAATTAATGTGGGATTAAATGCCACAACAAAAAAATGATTTTCTTTGTTCATTCACATTTTCTTGATCTGTGACACAGATAAGTTGGAGCATTATTGTTTAAAAAATGTAGTTTTTGTTCACTAGCAGTTTTCAATCTTTATCTCTTGACCTTCGCTATCAGTTATATTCCCCCATATTATATTAAGAGCACTGAAGTTACCTGTGATAAGCTGATGGAGGGAGAGGCAATTCATCCAGAATATTTATAACACCTGAATGGAAAAATTGTTGTCCAGAAAATAGATAAAGATAGAGCAATATAGAGTGAAATAGAAAAAATACTCACCAAAATAGCCTGCAGATTAGTTGACAGGTTTATGATCATATATGGAATTTATTCCTTAGCCAACAAAACAATTTGTGTTGGGTTTTTACATCCATCAGAGCTATTTGACATTTTTTATTGAAAAATAAATATTCAAATGACATTTGTTACCATACATATTCCATTTCATAATAACCATTAGTGTAAATGAGTATTAACATAAGAACAAATTTGTATATGTGAATATATATATATATATATGTANCCAATTATTGAGGAGATTGAACTTTTTCTGTGTGATCTTACGGTCTGAGATACGCCATATATATATATATAAAATACAAACAAGCACATTTATACATCTGTGCAGTAGACACATAACACATACATATATGTAAGTAAAATGAAGAATATTAAGGATTACATATACATTTTTGCATAATTTATGAATCAGGTTATAATAGGATTCCATATATCCATGAAATTTTTTTTTGCAGTGATGTTTTAGTGGATAGCCGAGAATCAGTTTGTACTGAATTCAAGCTTCTAAAGAAAGGACTCATCCTCTTCAATGTCTCACTATTTTTCTTATTAATGTTTGATTTGGAAGTATTATTAATTAGTCTTGGAATAATATTAGGGGAACTGGGTTAATTTTAAATATTACTAAGTTGTCATTTAGTACAAATATTACATTATTTATATTTAGATAATCCTCCAAAAAATAATAATTTTCATTATTATTCATCTGAATTACTTTTCTAGACTTAATAATTTTTTTAACTAAACTGTTTATTACTTGAGTAATCATTATGTTTCACGTATTGATCATATTCTGAGGACACTGATAATGCCTGTGTACATGTTCCTTAGAAAGAGCTAACAACAGGTGTTCTATTATTAAGATTTTTTTCTGCTTGCCTGTATAAACTAGTAAATATGATAATTTTTTCTATTTATTTCTCCTTTTTATACACCATTCAAGATATGTCAAACATGGACATGAGGTCCTGAATGCATTATGAATACATTAATTGATTATGAATGTACTCATTATTTCCACAAGCATTAGTGTCATGATCTGTTGTTCAGTTTACAAAGATTTTGATATTACAATGTTTGCTAAAAGTTGTTACCAATAGGTAAAATAGTATAGAAATAAAAAGTATGTCAAGATAAAATGGCTGAAATAATAAAATGAGACACTATTGAGATACTACCTGATAAAAACAGAGTTAAAATTGCCAGTAATTCTGTAAAGTTTATTAGATATCTTAACTGTATGAGATCTAGACTGTAACTGTCTCAGCCTTAATTATTTATCTCAATGCTGCAACTCTGGGATTATTTATGGCCATCTCTATCAGCTTAGAGAGAAATGCCATAGCATTTGTGGGATATTGAAGCCATCAAGTTTTGGTTTTCAGTGATCTTGGAATAAAATATATTTTAATTATAATTCATATTTTAATATAAATCCAATCCAAATGGAATAAATTAATGGAACTTTTAATCAACAACATTTTTAAAAAAAATCTAAAATTAGGGCAGAAATCAGTAGAATATTTTAGTCACAATAGTAAGAGAACAAAGTGAGATATCAAAAAGTAGACTTTACATCTTTACTTATTTTTAAAGCCCTTTCAAAAAATGTCATAAAAATAATAGGCCAAAAGGACTCCCCAAGCTACATCTGCCCTAGGAGGGACAGAATGACAGTTTCTTAACTAAGGGCATCTTTTGATAGAATATGATGAGGGAAACTATTTTTTCTGATATTTTATCTAGGACCCCCTCTCATTCTTTCTCTCTCTACATATTATATACATAATCTTGAATAGACCATATTTTTAGCTTCTCCAATGTAGAAATAGTGAAGACCGTTTTTTAAAAGTTGTATTATGCTACCAATGTGAATATAAATTGACCTACCTGAAATTTTCTAAAAGTTTAAAAGTCCACATTGACACTTCAGTTAATTATAACATTTTTAAAAATCGAAATTTTTTTTCAAAAAGGATGTGATCTATTTATTCACCTCTTCCTTGTCTGGTGAAATGCAGGTGCCTTAATACATATCCTTGTGTACAGAAAGGAATGTTTTCCAATTATCATAATCTTTCTAGGGGATAAAACAAAATTTCAGCTAAATAAACCTTGTTTTATTTTCATTAGATTAGTCATGAAGCCTATTTTTTCTTGTGATTGGAGAGTATACTTTTTTTTATTCCTGTTTTTACATCACTGGCATTTTGTGTTACACCTTGCGCAATGACCAAAGGATCATTCCAGCAATTCACAAAAGGATAATATTGTAATTATAAAACAAGCAGTATACACACATACTCACACACTTTGGTTTACTGACATAAAATCGAATAATAGTTGTCAAAATTGTATTCCAAAAATAAATCCCATTTCAGGGGTCTGATGAATAAATGGATGTTCCCCAGATTAGTGCAAGTATTATAAGTCCTATTGGGGTTGCTGAGCTGTTTTAATTTGTAAGAGTCCATATATGTAGCTAATGTTGGCTTAGACAAAATATAAGCTTAGGTTAGTGAGGCTTCTTGCCCTCCATTTTTACCATAGTATACTGGTGGGCCTGCCCCTGTGAAGTCTGTGTACTGTATTTTTATACTGGTATTTAATACACCACAACTAAATTAATATTTATTTAACAAGTGTTTTTTTTGTAAAATTTGTTTAGAAAATTGCATTTTATGCTTATTACGAAGAACAAACTTAAAAAAAAAAAAAAAAAAATCAAATATTAAGACATTAAAATAGTCAATTTTGGTTTTTCTCTGAACCACACCCTCAATCACATTCAATTTTAATCAAGAATGAACTCCTTCCAGTGTTTGATTTGAAAAGCCTAAATACCATATTTAGTTTTCATATTTAAGAATCCTCCTAACATCCAAAATTACATTATTTTTCTTAATATGCATTTTTTTTTGTAGTAAAATATATAAAATGAAAATTTTAAATTTTTTCACACATATAATGCTCTATTTTTTTCTCATTTCTAATAGTAAAGAAGATATTAGAGAATTTTAAATTTAGTATTCATTTAAATTCCTCACTCCCTNATATAATTACATTTTGCACCTATTTGTTATATATTTTTTCCGTTATTTCAATAATAACGAAAATATTAAGATTTAAAATGTTGGTCTTCCTCAGAACCCCCCTCCCCCGAGGATATCAACCATTAACATACATTTTTTAACGAAACATACTTTTAGCTTCTCCGTTGTAGGGTTAGTGAAATATTTCTTGTAACGTTCACCAACCAGAATAACCAGATTCCCTTATAGATAATAATGTTTATGCTTATTATATACTTTTTATTGAATGCGGTAATTCAACTTTGTCATAATTTGAGTCATCAAGTCGATCTTTTCTCACTAGTAACATGATTTACCGCTTCTGAATCTACGTTTTAATTCCAAACAAAAAAAAAATTACAATAAGTTCTATCATTAAGAATAATTCATTAGCATATCCATCAATAAAATGAAAATTTTCGTTTTTTAATAAGGGAAGCATTACCATTGATTCGGGAAAATGAATGAAAACAAATTAGCATCTTTAATTAATAAATGTTTAATTTATTGGAAATGACGAAGGGGAAAAAAATAAACGACGATTGTGTCATTTTCTCTGACAGGAAGATTTAATTTAATAGGCAGTGCGGAAGTTGGATTTAATAGGATTATGGCAGCTCTTTATCTCAAGATTTTTAGTTAAATCAGCTATCATAGTCATTGGAGCTTGAGTGAGATAAGGCAAAAAAAGTGAAGAGGCGACTGAGATAATTAAAGTCTCTTAATGAAAATCTTGGGATCGGAGGATCCTCTAAATCACAAGTAATTAGAAAGCGTAATGCTAAGGGGTGCACTTGGATTCCAATTATTGAGGAGATTGAACTTTTTCTGTGTGATCTTACGGTCTGAGATACGCCATGGACCTGTATAGAGATACAGAGGTATCCAAGAGCAACGAGAGGATTTTCTTTGATATTTTCTTTTTATACTAAATGAGGCAGCGCTCCAAGCGGAGTGGGAAAACACACAGAACGCAACTTAGATCCATCATATACTTACATCATCACCTTTCTGAAAAAAAAAAAAAAAAGATATTCCTCAGTGAAATTTTCTCAGCCTCAGACTCGTTAACTTGCATTTCCGCCAATGATGAACTTAAATCTCCGTAAAGCCGCCTGAAAAACCTCAGCAGTTCCCCTCCTTAATTAAATCAATGTCGTATAATAAAAAATAAATCATAAATAGATCGTACATCGGTCAAACACATCTAAAGCCAGATTAACACGCACGCACGCACGCACGCACGCACGCACACGCACACACGCACACGCACACACACACACACACACACACACACACACACACACACACACACACACACAACAAGAAAATAACTGCCCTTACCTCACACGCTATAACTTCAAACACGGTCAAACAGCTTTGATATTTTTACTATTCCTTCAATTCAATCCATATAAACATAAACACTCACCTTTTCTTTTTTTAAAATTAAAAAATGCCTTTATTCAGTCACATTACAATAAATGGGCTACTCATGTTCTAGGACCATCTTCAATTTTACATTTATATTCGGCAATTAATTTGTTCAATTATAATATATATATGAGCATATAGAAGAAAAAGTTAACCGTCCGGCAGGACTCTTCCTGCGCTCTCACGCTTGAAAAGACTATCTAAAAGATTTTTCAGTTCTTTTTTAACAAAGTGAAGGAAATTATTCCCATTTTAGCTGCCTAACTTAAGTTGATTTACGACCAGAAAAACAACAAAAATGCAAAACTGACCAAGTTAAACTTGCCGTAATCAGTAACATTTCTGTCAATTATTTACTTTAGTTTTATTCCCTAAATCTAAACATTTATGAACATTAGGATTTGTTTATTTCTTGATAAATCTTGCCTCTACTGGACTCGAACCCTTAGCTCTAAATCTACGGATCCCTAAGGCAGAATTCAATGCTCTGTGAAGCTGCAAAAGCCGCAATGGCCATGGAACTGCCCATACGTACAGTTGTCACGCCAAATGACGTTGCAGCACCTATAAAGAGAAAAATAATAGAAAGCTGGCAAAATATGTGGCGGGAAAGCCCACCAAGCAAACTTAAAAATATAAAACCCACTGTTAAAAAATGGTCCTCGTCTGTAAGGCAAAGCAGAAGAGAGGAAGTAATATTTACTCGCTTGAGAATAGGACACTGTAAAACCACTCACGGACATCTTATATCAAAAGAAGAAGCACCAAAATGGCACCTCTGTCATGACCCACTTTCAGTTGCCTACATACTCATAGATTGTCCTGCATATCGCCACCTGACCCAAAAATTTAACCTACCCTCAACAATAGCAGCAATACTAGGAGATAATACTACAAACATAGATAACACTGCACAACAAAAAAATATTTTTTGAATGTTTCCTACACTAAATTAGTCTATTTCTACTAATTTTGGGGTGATAAAAACGAAAATAACATTGAAAAAATTTTATTAGCCAGGTTTTTGAGATATACAGCCCTTAATCATAAAGAGTAGTTATACTATACGTGAAAAGTGAAAGTACAAAAAACAATATTGTTATGTTTCTTTTAGAATATTTTAAGTACAAAATTGATAAAAAAAAAACATTATTCTTAGTGTTTTGACAAATAAAAGAGGTTTGTACCACCAAATTTCAATTAAGTCAATCCGATGTATTGTAAGATCGCTGTCGTTTAGCTTGTCTTTTATAAAACACTTCTGGAGCATCCCTACACTGTCTGTACTGAGATATTTTCACATCATGTTTTAGAAGATTCCACTGTTGTAGTCTTGACCCTAACAGCTCAGCCTTTTCCTTAGACAAGCCAAGATCTCTTATAAGGTCACTCAACTCTGCTTGACTAATTCTGTGCGGATCACTAGACCTATCGCTTACATCAAAATCTGGGTCATAGGATGTAGAAGGATGGGTTGCTTCTTGTAAACAGACTTCACCACTTTCCTCTAAAATTTCATAGTTTTGGGGTGGAGAAGGGACTGGCAAATTGTCTGAGTGTGGTACAGGCCGAAGAGCAGATGGGAGATTAGGGTATTCACCGTTCCTCTTTTCTTCATAGATAAACCTTGCTTAATGGGAGGAGTTAAGCAGAAATAACAGTCGTCTGTATGATTGGTAGGCTCACGCCAAACCATAGGTACTGCAAAAGCCATTGCCCGCTTGTTATTTTTCAGCCACTCTCGCAATATGAAGGTACAAGAATTACAACATATATAAGGAGCCCATGATTTATCTTGGTCCCCAACTTTTACACCAAAATAATGTTCATAGGCAGTCTTAACGATAGGTGACATTTTACGTTTCTGAGCCTTAAATGTTATTTCACCACATATATAGCAAAAGCTATCGACAGAATTCACACACTTTCGAGGCATTTCAGATCAGCACTTAAATTAATTTAAAAATCAACTTCACACGATAATTTCAATAGCAACCACGTGCGTACAATTGACAAACTCGCAAAGGTTATGTTTACTACTTATGAACAGCTGATGAGAGGGGTGTTATGTAAACAAACATGTGTACCAACTGTTGGTGATGAAATATTTCATTTGTTGAAAACTCAATATATATATATTAGAATGATACTATGTCTTGAAAACAAGAGCTAATATATAATTTTTATGGTCATTTTCGGTTTTAACACGTGGAAATACATTAAAATCAGCTAATTTCAACCCCGAAACAAAAACTTTGTTGTTCAGTGTAATTTAATAAAGTATTTGAAAGAAATCGGATATTATAATAAAATATAGCTTATAACTTATCACATGACTAACAGCAATAAATAATAATGAAACACTTCCCAGGCGCTGATAACCTAAAAAAAAAAAAAAAAAAAATGCTCTGTGACATGTGATGGATTCCCAGAACATTGGAATGAGCTGTGGAAACTCCACTTGCTATAATTTTTATGGGGTATCCTGACATTTGCTGGTGGACTGTTCAAGTGGGCCAAATGAAAAACACATTATGGACAAACTTCCTTTTCAAATAAATTCACTTATTCGGGGACGCTTCATTTGCTTCACAAGTGAATAATGACAGTCCGATAACTCTCGTTTTCTGTATCCTACACGGCCTTCTCTCGTCCTAGTGGGTGGTGGAATAGAAAATTAAATGTGGCCGTGGGAGGGAGGGGGGGGGGGGGCTTAAATGGGTTGATTTGTTTGCTGATTTGCCACTTTGTCTTGTCTCAACCCATTAAAAAGTTTTCAGTTTTTGTTTTCCCACGGAAACGATTACCTGATCCGATTCGTTTGTTTGTGATTGGAACATGAACATTTACTTCTCTGTTCAGTTTTGCAGAATTGCTGGAGTGATTGTTTGTATGAATGCTACAGGAAAAAACAAAAACAAAACCCCCCCCCCTTTTTTTTTTTAGTTTTNTTGTGAGATCCGAACAGATTGCATGAGCTATCCTGGTGCCCCAAAAAAGTTAAATTTATTACTAAGAATATATCACATTTTTACTACATATAAGTATAAATTTAATTTTGTCAAGAAGAAGCATTTTTGTGAGATTTAAAAGTTATTTATGATGAGAGGTTAGTCAGGGATTCAGTCTTGGAAATTAAAAATTGATTTGTAAACAAAAAAGTTTTTTAATATTGTATTTGTTGCAATATTTAATCCCGCATTAATTTTATATAATAAGTGCAAGGGAATAGAATTAAAAAAATTTACTAACTCAGCCAGGACTAGAACCCGTATCTCCTGCTTTTCGGGTTTGAGTCCTGGATGAGGTAGTAAAATTTTTTTTTTTTTTTTATTCTATTCCCTTGCATTTATTGTAGAGTAACCAGTAACTTTTTATTAGATTTCCTGTAAGGAGATCAAACATTTCACATTAGAATTTTGAAAAGTTTTAACTGATCTTCACATTTCCGACTTAGGTGAAACTTAAGTTATGCCCAGTTAAAAATTATATTTATGTATATATATATAAAAGTTAAAACCACTAAGCTTTGCTCTTGATTGACCGGCAAAAGTGCTCATCCATCTTAGTTATATTCCTAAATTTCTTTATTAAGTATTGAACTAACTAATGAATTTTTTAATTCCACCATGCAGGAATTGTGTAAAATAAGCGAATTCATCAGAATCTTAGTTAATGATTATTTGTACTGGAATTTTCTAAAATATTTATATCAACACTCCTGATCTTGTCAGATTTAGTTCCATAACCAACTCTGTCTTACTTTTTTTAGTTGAATTTGGTATGCCGAATTTTGTTAAGAAAAACAAGTTTGACTTCTGAATCGTTAAATTAAAAGTAAGGGGGGGGGTACACTGCTTAAACCAAATTCTAAATCTTCTATAAGCGTTCCTCGAAATTAAATATTATGGCCTCTAAGAAAAAAAAAAGAAAAAAAAAAAAAACTTTTATACTGATGTCGTAGGCTACACGGTCTCCAGAAATATTTATAAATACTTCTTCCGGGCTTGACCATGTTGAAACGTTAGTTGTCATGTTTTCACACATCATGTGATGGCTTCTTCAATTCTGTTATCAAATGAAAATAACAAAATTGGTCACAAAAGTCACACAGAAACCTCCGAAAATGAACTATAAGAGCCAACCAATAGGAAGGCATACTTAGATCAAGGTCTTTTCCCAGGCAGCATTTAAAGCCCCCTAGATCTGGAATCGTTCTCATTCAACTTTTAGCCCTGAAGAAGTCAGCATATGATGTGCGAAAGTTAACGTTTCAACATGGTTAAAACAGGTAGAAGTACTTGTGTGCGTTTTTACTATACCTTGACATTCCAGATAATCTCCCACTGCTATTCGACTGATTTTTCTTAATAACAAACTTCTTATTAAAAAACGACGTACTAAATTTCATTAAGAAAACTTAAAACTTCAGTCTGTAAAACTCTTACACACACACATAAGCGTTGCAGTTGTAAATATCTTTAAACAAATTTAAATTGAAATTTAAAAAAATTAAATTTTACACATATTACACAAAATGAAACAACAAACTAAGCCTGCAGAAATACTGGATGGCTGATACATTCAGGTGATCAAATCCTCTTAAATTGGATTGTCCAAGTCTCAGGCATGGCGGAAATATAATGATATATATGCTTTAACAATGATATTTGACGAGATGCAACTTGAAATTATCATTATTAAATGCACACACGAAATCACTTCTAATTGTTTTAAACATAGATATTTAATTATTTAAGAGTAACAGGAATACTCACACAAAAAAAGAAACATTTATTTCCTTCTTAGATGATTTTAGTTGGGGTTCGGTCAAGGTAGATCCAAAAAACACAAATTTAAAAAAATGTATTTTTTAATAAATGGTTATCTGCCAACGTTTCGGCTTACATTGCAAGCCATCTTCAGGGCTATCATGGAAATGTGAACTTAGGGACAGGACGTCCTCTCTCATCTTCATGATAGCCCTGAAGATGGCTTACAATGTAAGCCGAAACGTTGGCAGATAATCCTTCATTAAAAAAATACATTTTTTTA
>KZ808928.1:106321-118154 GCA_000696205.2 Oncopeltus fasciatus
TATATATATATATACTCATGTACAAATGTACATTTATGGGTAGATGTTTCACTTATCTTTACCTCCTTGGCGGTAAAGATGGCGGTTTAGTTGAGAAGGAAACAGTCACCCCGAGTTAGTAGAAGATTGTGGATGGTCCTTCGTGGACTACGGAAGACAATGTCAGGGAGGAAACGACGAGTAATCCCGACGAGAATCATCATTCGTCTTTTGTCTCCTCGTCCCCCTCCCGTACGACTCGCTTTTATTCTTTTTTTTTTTTATACACATTAAAACAAAAGAGAAAAGCCCCGTCGTTAGGTGCCTTTCACTGTGCGGAACCCTCCACCCACCCATCCCCGCGAGATGATAGAAGTTTGAACTGCCGTCGGAGGTTCTTAATCTTCTCGCCGAGTGAATTCGTCGACTCCTCGTTCGCCGGGGTAAATAAAAGATGTGAGCAACATCTTATTCTGGACGCGGAGGGAACTTTTGTAACGAATGTCCCCCCCTTCCTTCTCTGCGAGTACTGAATCCTCGCGCTTTACAAGAACAGATCCAACACCCATTCATTGTTCTAACAAAGAACTCATATTTGTCCCCTTTAACTGAAATGGAAATTACGAATTTAACTCTTTCAGACAACACAATAAGCATATATTCGATTGCATTTGTACGCTTATGTTTGTTTTTTATTATATATATAGTAATAAAGAACAGGTGGGATATAAGGGCAGTGAACACACAAAAAGAAAAATCACAATTGGGAAATTGTTTAATTACTTGAACTTGGAGAATGTCATTAATGCTAATAAATGACTGAGCGTGTATATATATATATATATATATATATATATATATATCCACATATATATGTCCACGAAAGACGGGCGAAAGAATTTGATAGCACTAAGCCGATCTTATCAGACAATAAGAACAGCTCACTAAAGCTTACCACTGGTCAGCTAGGAAGAGAAGTTTATTGTTATTCAGTTCTCCACCTTACATTCTTAATTATCTTCTTTAAGAGTGAGTATTGTAAAAAAAAAAAAAAAAAGTAGTTGCAAATTTAGATCTTGGATATTGAAGAAATTTCAAATATATATATGCACATATATATATGTGATGAATTGGGTTAGTATACTTTATTCCTTCGTGAAAGATTTCTTTCTATTACTGTACAAAAACTTAATTGAGTATGAAACTGGCACGTGTGTGCTTAATTTGCCCAGGTCTAAATAATCTGGTATCTTCTCTCCCACATATAAATGAAGATGGNATATTAATGGCATTTCTGACCTGGAAGCCAAGTTCAGTGAGCTCCTCTTTGATATAATCAGGAGAGGCTGAGTAGTGGAGGTGACGGATGACGACCCTGACTGCACGCTCTTCCTTTAGTTGGTATGTGTAATGATGGGCGTTTGTCTCTTTCAGATAGCTCACTATACCTCTGTAGGTGTCTGGGCTATCTGGCATTATTTTGGTGTCATGCTGACGATTGACACAAGTGTATCTATCGCGGCCGACTCGTTCATCGAGTTGAATGCACATCAAACGAAAATTTTGTACGTTTCTTACAAAAATGGGGGGTGGTCGGGTTATACGTTGGGTGGCGGTTTCCATCTCCTCTCCAGTAATGTTTTGAAGAGGCTGAAAAGGGTTCACTGTTATAAAGGGTGAAAGGTTTTCATTCCTGTCTGTCATTTCGTTGGCGGGGGGTGTGATGATCACTCCTTGAGAGGTGCTGGGTCGTGGCTGTGATTGNTATATATTCACAATGTATGAATTGTCGGTATATAATCATAGAATTATCGTAAAATTGGTGGCTAACACGGACAAAGGAAAAGTTTATAATAATACAAATTTATATTAGTAAATTTTATATTACTCTTTATTAAAAGAAAAAAATTTTTTTTTTATACACTGTAATTTTTGATGGGGTACATTGTTGTCCTTGCTCGTCTATCTCTCAGAGAGTAACCCGTCCTCAGAGAGGAGCCCAGGTTAACCCGCGATAGACTATCCGGCACCCATCTTCTCCTTATCCTAGGATAAGATGGAGGCTAGGCAGGGTGTTTAAAGAGAGAGCGAGAGGGGGAGAAAAATGCCAGTGCATTCATTCCCTTGATATTTTAACTAAACTGGCTGGAGTAGGAGGTCCCTTGGCCACCTCCTCTTGAGGCGTCGGGGAGGGTTGTCGGGATGAACGTGGGATGCAAGGGAGTGAACTAGAGGATTTGATGTCCTTGGAGGTTTGTGTGGAACTTATCAAACCTGGAGGGGATGAGCTCGGAAACAAAAGGTACTTGCAGGTCAGAATGGATGGTTTTATTGGATACGTAGGGAGGAGTGTCCGAAGGACTTTGGACTGGAACCCCTGGATACATTTAATGTTTGATGGCTTCGCTGTGCCCCACAATTCAATACCATATGCTCAGATAGGTCTAATCAATGTTTTGCAAAGAGTTATTTTGTTTTCTGTTGTTAATTTGGACCTGTGGTTCAGCAATCTGTAGAGCTGTCCAAAGGGCCTATTTAGTTCTTGTCTCTTTGTCTATAAGTGAGTCTTCCAGGTTAGTTTACTGTCTAGGTAGAACCCAAGGTGGCGGACTGTAGGGTAATAAAATTTTTAAATAATTATTTAAATTGCTATTTTAAATCATAATTAACAAAGAAGATCTTGACACAATTTTTAGGAAATTGATGGTGAACACATAAAATTTGTAGATTTATAAATATATAAGATGTGTTTTCTTTGACTCCAGGAATATTCATAAATACTTTTTCTGCGCTTGACCATGCAGCAAAGTTTTTTTTTTTTTTTTTTTTGCCGAGCTTTCGCACATCGTGTGATGGCTTCTTCAGGGCTGAAAGCAGAATGAGCTCATTCCCCATTCCGCCCCGAAGAAGCCATCACATAATGTACAAAAGCTCGGCAACAAGAACTTTACTACATGGTCAAGCCACGAAAAATTTTTTATGAATATATGAGAGTTGTTTAACATCTGAGGTTAACCTTATAGTTGGTCAAAACGTTATATTGTGAGAAATAAGTACGTGCTTGAAGGTCTATCTGAGACAAGTCTCCCAAGAAAAAGAAGAAACAGATTAAATTATAGTAACAAATAAGTGAGAAAAAATACATAAGACGAGATCAATTATTATTTCAGAGGAAAAAAATTAAAATTTCTTTCTCTTTAATTCCTTAAAAACTTAACTTTGATTTTAACCCAATTAAAACTAAATAGTTTCTCAAATAAAATGTCAGTAAAAATACTCTTACCTTTATGTAGTCTGCCAAGTCACTACGAGATATGAAGCACTAAAGACAACCAAATCGGAACATTTTAAGCAAGCAATTTCTCTGCCCGAGTCTATAACTTCGGGTTATCTGAGTTTATCACATGTACTTAATTTGAGAAAACCAATATTTTAGTTGATTTTATACCAGCGAGATAATTTTTTAAGTGGAATACTATGCACCATCTTTTTCTTGGTTATTGTACATTTTAAGGTTTTCCTCCGCTATAGCTCATCATCGAAAGTTCGGGTTTAATCGATTATTATCACTGACCACCAAAGAGGTTTGCGACAGATGGGAGGTAATTTATCTTAAATACTGTTAATTGTAAGTATAGGTTAGGACAATCAATTTGGGATTAGTTAAAGACCATATCCGAGAACATTAGCAGTAAATCTTTACAACCCGAACGAAACATAATTTTGTTTCAATCGTGTTACATGATCCTCCAAACGATCCTGATATGTGAAACTGATCGATAACGAAATATACTTTGTGGGTATAGTTTTTCAACCCTTCTCTTATGTGTAATAACTTTATAAGGTCTATAAACCCTCTCTCTGTAACACTCGAGAGATCAGTTTCAGCCCCTAACAAATTCATCCAATTTCTTGTGAAAAGATGCACTAATCGAGTAAAAGTACTATATTTTTAGCACCTCTAATATAGAAATGTCTGAGATCTGCGAACATTTTTTTGAAAATGGCTTTAGGATACTTATGCGAGTTGCTTGACTTCTTCAAAAGAAATTTCCTGAATTTTTAGAAGTTGGGGAAGTTTTAGTAGAAAACGTCTAAAAATGAAAAGTAGTCCTCATTTTTCGATCTATTCTTGTTTTTCTTTTATCAAAAAAAAAAAAAAATACTAAACAAGTAACCTGATTAGGTGATAACATATTTGATTTTACTTATCCCCACTTAGTTCACTTTTATGTGGGCTAAGTATCATTCGGAATGCTTCACTTCCACCACCTTAGCTTGGAAGCAGTATGCACACTCAGAACCCAGAAGATAGATAATTGCTGTTACTTATCCCCACTTAGTTCACTTTTATGTGGGCTGAGTATCATTCGGAATACATAATAATACACTAATGTGTTTCTAATAGATTTTTTATTTCAGGTAAACCTCTTTACTCTTACTAAACTAAATATATAGATTTACATAATAATTATAAAGTTCCTAGTTGTAATGTATTAGCTACTCAGCCACTTACACAAATTACTTATATTTATACATTTTTCTCTTTAATCTGTACACATTAGTAAATAACATATAATGATTTGCAAAATGTTCATTTATAATTGTAAATGATTAATTCTCAACTTACTCAAGGATTGAAGACTCTCATCAGCTTGATTTTTTAAATTGTGACCTTCCTTAAGATAGGAGTGTCAGTGATATTAATAAAAGGTTAAGGCAAGAGTCAAGACGGGAATAAGATGCCCCTGAATTCATTTCCTTACACCTGGGAGAGTCTTCAGGTTGTTAGTGGAACACCAGAGAGAGGGTTCCAGGATATTGAGGCTCCCAGAAGATATTATGGTTTAATTAAGGGACTTCTTACAGAAGAGAAAAGGATATAGGACGATGTATAATAGTAAATGCAGAAAAGGAAGGTAGGAAATTATGAATGGAGCATGAATATTTATTCATTAGAATGTAAAGATAACTTATTTGTACTTGCAAATGAAATTGTTATATTTAGATCTTCTTCTATCTTTAAAGTTAGGAATTGTCAAAGGTGGATCAAAATAAAGTTGATTTCGGGAAAAATTAGTATAAGCATACATATGAGCAGAACTGTATCTAATAGAATCTGAACTGTAGCCGAGCACAAGGATCTATAAGTGCGAGCAGCGCGAAATGGGTGAAGAAGCTGGAGTTGAAACCGGATAGGAAGAGCTTTGAGAACTTTGATTCTTATTGGAGATTGGATAAAGGTTAATGAGGAGAAATAGCAATTTGTATTAAAAGGATTTGAAAAATTACCTCAGGGTTTACAAATTCCAAGTCTCCAGCCTAGAGGAGTGGAGGAGTAATACAACGAATAATTAAACATACGACGGCGAGTGGGGTAAGATGTTTGGAAGACGGTCTTTAGCTAACTNCTCTCTCTCTCTCTCTCTCTCTCTCTCTCTCTCTCTCTCTCTCTCTCTCTCTCTCTCAAAATGATAAGCAATCACTAAATGTTAATATTTTACGGCATTTTCTGTCTGAATTTCGAAATTCTCCTCAAGGACTATAGTTTCTGTAAAAATCAATTGGAAAAACGACTCAAAACGTTCAAGAGGCTTTCCAATAAATCTGCTTACATAAAAATTTTACCTAAAATTTAAATCTAATTTATATAATGAAACATGAATTTACAAGTGTTATTGAACAAGCTGCAAGTTATTATTCGATATATTATTCTTGCTTTTTGAGGTGCCAGTGGTTTCGGTCCCAGATTTTTTCTTTCGGTGCTTCTGTTTGTAATGACCCACAGAATTCTTAGTATGCTTCTAGGGTACACCCAGCCCTGATTGGGAACCATTCTGAGAGAAAAAAACCAGGTAGCTAGGCACCAGCCTAGTGGATTGACCCTTTCTTTCCCTGATTCTTGATAATAAATATATACTTTTTTTTTTTTTTTTGCGTGTTAGCCTTCCATTCAACCACTTAGGGTCATGGAGGAAGGGGCTATCTACAGGTTGCCACCCTATTTTAAACACCCATGGCTCAGGACAAGCTTCTATATTATAAATAAAAGATTGACCTGGGCGGGATTTGAACCCGCGGCGTCAGGATTGACCCGTACGGATCAAATATATACATTATACGTATTTATTGCGGGACTGTTTTTCTTTTCTTTTGATGACTGAAATGTTATTGAAGCTCTGGATTTTAATATTTCTTAGTTCCACTGCCATCTTTCATAAACTAATTAATATAAATTAACCAAAATATTTAATAACTATTAATTTAAAATTGATAAAGTATGAGGAAAAGAGGGTTTATCCTATGGTCTATCCCAGACCATGTATCCCACATTACTATGAAAATATTTTTGGTCCTCTCTAAATAGTTCATCGAAATATTTTTTTTTCCAGATATATTCTGTGACAGAAAACGTTATTGTTTAATTTGTTCTTCAACGAATTGCAACGGGCTTGTGCGTAGTCTCTGCGAACCTGTCCGTTACATTTTGATGTACCATGTCCGTTCCATGTTTGATGTAATAGAAATTAGTGAGCTTCATGCTCTAAGTCTCTAAATAATCTCATAATACTTGTTTAGCTAAATTTCGTAAATTATTACGTGAATTATGCCCATCGAAAATTAAAGTTTTCAATTAATAAACAACATAAACCATACATTATTTAAAAACCTATTTAAACCTCCAATGTGAAATAACAGGACAAATATGTGTTAGGATATAAAGTTATAATATTTATATAGTGTAATGTAACCAATAATACATTGTTTAATTACGATTGAAATATTTTTAAGCCATCTCCAGAGCTGTTGAAAATATACAACACCCAAGAAGTAATGAAAAAAAATTTTACTATTTTAAAATTTGTAATATAAAATACATTCGATATAAAATCACATTTTACGCCTTTTCTGCTATTCACTTTTATTTATTTATTCTTTTTCATAACGATATTAATAAGGAAGATAATAAATTTTGATCTTTCTCTAAATTCACCTCTTTCCAATAAACCATTAACGCAAGGACATAGACGGCTATTGATTTACAAAAAAAAAGTTAATGTACCGAATTTAGTTTCATTATTTTAAATTTAAGGGCGTTAGAGATATTACATGTATATATATATATTTGAAGGGTCTATAGATCAGAGAAATAGCTACACATATAATTATAGGTAGGAGTTGTTATCAAAATGGAGAAATCTACCTAACTGCTACATTTTATAAGTAATGTTACTGAATAATTTGAAAAAATGGTATTCTATATAATGAAAACTTTGATAAATTAAATTCATTTGGAGAAGAATAAAACTGGCCTTTTAAGAATTTGAATTTAAAATTAAAAGTTATGTCAACATAAATATAATGAAAACTCGTTTTACCTGACTCCGCACTCTGAATAAAATAAAAATATTCTTGAAGAAATTTATACAGCAGAAAGTGATTTAATTTTCAAGAAAAGAGCAGATTTATACCTCGAGTCGCAGAAGTTGGGTAGATCGATTAAACATTGCTGTTCTAAGCAATAAACTTCCATGAAAAATATCTGCCGGCACTGAAGCAGCCCCTATTAGGGTAAGGTGTGAGGGTGGTTTCCCTCCCTCGAGTTCCGACTCGTCCAGGAACCTGTCATCAGTGAGAGAGTTAAAGCTGGCGTGAGCAGAGCGCAGGCACCCACGCAGCCTAAACAGCAGCCAAGAAGTGAACTGGCTATTACTGCGGGACTTATCTTGGCTTAATATCATCGAGTTCAGAGCGCGGAACAACCAAAAATTGTTTATAAGTATAGTGTGCGAAACAGTTACTGACAGACACTTTCCAAAAGGCACAATGTACAAATCGCCTAGAATCGTCAGCAATAAAATTATTTTTATATTTATCTTGAAGTTTATAATAACATTCTTATTCTTCGTATTTTTTTAAGCCGATCAACAACTTAGATAATATTGCTTGAAATCTGTATTATTTATAACCGTTCGATATATATTTCTTTTTTTGGAAAAACTCCCCAAATAAAAAAAAAATTAAAATCAATTACCTTATTGTTATGAAAAATAATTATTATAGCAGCAAATATCATTTTTCTACACATAGCATTAAAAGTCCATCACTCAGGAGCTTTATAAAGTAATCATATTTTCTATATTTCGTAAATAAAAACCGCCCCACATGGGTATAAATGAGGGTAAATGAGGAACTATATTTCTTGAGCAGGAGAGAGCGATAAGCATTAAAAAAAAANTACGGTTTACTTTGATTTTTTATGGATACTCTTTATTCTAAAATTGTTGAAAACTATAAATAAATAAAAAGTATTAGATAAATGTGAATTTTTCTCTGAAGATCAAAAATTACCAAACCCGCAACACATTTGCTAATGAAATTCGCTAATTGAGACAAACATTTGCTTTAATGGATTTACTAACTAAATTCAGGATTCCTATAGACCGTAGGTTTTATCATGAGTAATATCTTCTATCCCCCCCCCCAAAAAAAAATATAAATGGAACCATGGGTGTCTCCCATAAAGGTAGGAGGATTTAAGTAGACCACAATCATCTGTAAATTACAGATGCCTTGGATGTCTGCGATGTATGCTCTCTCCGAGGATCTGACTGTACAGATACAATATTTTTTTAGAGGTTTTATCTGGAATACAAGCAAGGATAGTATCCATACATTCATTATGTTTAAACTGGAATATGAAAGAAATTATCTTAGATCATAATACGAACATGAATAACTTGATGTCCCTAAAGTAAACCTGTTTCAATACACATTATAATATGTGATTTATACGAAGCAGATTTAAAAATATTTAATACTGTAAATATTTTCCAAAACAAGATTTTATGAAATTACGATTAACGGTTAAAACAGATTCCTGCAAAAAGCGAAGATGGTATCCTATGTCTGGAGGAAGGCTCCCAAGGTCGAACGGTTTGATTCTGTGACCCTTAAAATGGGGAAAAGGGCGAGTAAAACAGATTTAGAGAAACAAATAAGGGCACGGCTATTGCTGTTTGAACAACAACAAGACAGCTATTGAGGAAAAAAAGCTCGAAGATCACACCCACTCGCATCCTGAAAGAAAAACTCAATAAATTTCTAAGAAAGTGAAAGACCACCAGAAGTAGTTTTAATTTCTTGCTCATGAAAGCAAGAAGAAATTACTTCTTTACTGACGGAAAATGGGGAAAAAGTCACACGTTCCGAAGTAGCTAACTTGAAGGAAGATAAGCATAGAAAAGAAAATTCGATTTCTCAACCGTATTAGAAGTAATTAAGAAAATATGCAAAAGGACCTTCAAGTTTATTTGTTTTATAACTTCTCCAGCAATTCTATGTACTTCTAAAGGTAGGAATTTTAAGGTGGAAGTATGTGCAACTGAGGCACCTGAAACATACATAAACTTCAAACTCTAAAACACAATATAGCATGTAAAGGAATTTAGCGGTTCAAGTGTATGCAGTTTATTAAATAAAATGGTAAAAGTTATATTACAGAACTGGCAACATCTGATAAGAGAAATGTTTAAAGATGTGACCTTAAATATAAATTTCTACATTCAAACTCTGTCGGATTTTACGAAAATAATAGGTCTAAAGGAGTACAAATGATCGACTCAATCGGAAGCATACATGAATCAATGGAACAATACCCTCTGACAGCTATTCACTGATCAAACAATGTGATCGAGACATCTCGTTATAATTACCTTGCCCTTCATGCATGCTTAGTATTGAAGGTAACAAATAGCATAGAGGTAGAAAGGAATTTTCTAAGGAGGGGATATCTATTGGGTTCTTTAGAGTCTGGTGGCTATTATAATAAGCGATTGTACGGAGAGGGGATTTGTAAGGATTTCTTTGCAGTCCAAAAGATATTAGGACAAAGGATTATGCAGAAGGTATGCTATAGGTTTCTCTGTACCTATGAAAATATTAGCAGAGGGAAGTTTGATGAATGACATTTTGTAAAGTTTGCTCTATAGTCTAAAAGTGGTGACGAGAGATTTCTACGGTTTACTCTTCACTTTAGAGGAGACTAGTATAGGGTATTGGGCACAGAGAAGATATCTAAACATTTCTCAATAGTCTAGAAACTATTTGCTAAGGGAGTTTTCGTAGGACTTTCTCTAACGTCTGAAAGTTATTATGGCAAGGGATTTTGTAGATAAGTTGGTTCTAAGGGGATCTCTATAATCTAGAGACTATTATTACAGAAATAGTACAGAAAATAGATTTCTGTGCAATCCAAAAGTCATTAAGACAAAGGATTTTGCCAAAAGATAATCTCCATAGACTTCCCCATAGTCAAGAAACTATTCAGACAAGGAGGTTCGCTGAGTGAGTTTTCGTAGGACTTTCTCTAACGTCTGAAAGTGATTATGGCAAGGGATTTTGAAGATAAGTTTGTTCTAGGAGGATCTCTACAATCTAGAGGCTATTATTACAGAAATAGTACAGAAAAAGGATTTCTCTGCAATCCAAAAGTTATTAAGACAAAGGATTTTGCCGAAAGAGTATCTCATTTTCCCTATATTCTAGAGACTATCCAGACAAGGAGGTTCGCTGAGGGAGTTTTTGTAGGACTTACTCTACTGCCTAACGTTGATTAAGACATGGGATTTTGTAGATAAGTTTGTTCTAAGAGGATCTCTGCAATCTAGAGGCTATTATTACAGAAACAGAGCAGAAAAAAGATTTCTCTGCAATCCAAGAGTCATAAAGACAAAGGATTTTGTCGATATAGAATCTCTTTTTCCCTATATTCTAGAGACTATCCAGACAAGAAGGTTCGCTGAGGAAGTTTTTGTAGGACTTACTCTACTGCCTAACGTTGATTAAGACATGGGATTTTGTAGATAAGTTTGTTCTAGGAGGATCTCAGCAAATTAGAGGCTATTATTACAGAAATAGAGCAGAAAAGAGATTTCTCTGCAATCCAAAAGTCATAAAGACAAAGGATTTTGTCGATATAGAATCTCTTTTTCCCTATAGTCTAGAGACTATCCAGACAAGAAAGTTTAATAATTATCCGAGAATTAGCACATAGATGCATACAAAGGCAGACAGAGAGAGAGAGAGAGAGAGAGAGAGAGAGAAAGAAAAAGTGAAAGTGAGAGGGAGGGGGCAGAAAAAATAATTCTAAAAAAGGGAGTATGTCTTTAAAATCCATAAATCTCAAAATTTCCATAAACCTAACATCTTAATTAACGTATGCTGTTAAGTCATCCAATATGTAAGTTATATGACATTCAAGTTAGACCAAAGACAGGTAATCTTTAAACTCAAGGAAAATAAAATCTAAACAAGTAGGACAAAAAAAACTTTATTTATTGGGGCGTATATTTAAGATAAAGCCAAATAGAACAATAGTTAAACGACAGGTAAGATAAAAGCAGAACAAATGTCTCAAATCCCATAAGCTGAGTTTTATCTCCAAAACTCCATTCAGGTCAAGTACCTGAAGTTAGAGGGTCCCGGAGATCTAACCATTCGGAAAACTAACTCTTAACCTCTCCCTTACTTGAGGAAAGTCCCTTAAGAACTACACAATTCATTGAATCGCTTTCCAGTCTGAAGGGCTAGCTGTCCTTTGATCCCACGGGAAAGGGCTCAGCGTCAATCGGATGTCACTTTAGAGAATTCCACTCCCGCTAGAGCCCATATCTGTCACACATCGATAAATTAGCTCTTGCATTCGATAGCTATCCTAGAGGGTGATGCCCAAGTCTCGAGATATAATTTTACCTCTAATCCCATATATTTCCATCGTCTCTAACTAGTTTATTATATTATTGGAACGAGTATTCTGAAAACCAATGTGTAATATATCTTTTTTTTTTTTTAT
>KZ808928.1:118294-138031 GCA_000696205.2 Oncopeltus fasciatus
ATATATATTCTTATTCTTATGGTAGAAATTCGTTCTAAAATAAATATTTGAAATCTTAACCTAGTCAGATTAAGAATAATTATTTAAATATTTATAAACTATATCGCAATCTAGAAGTGCTGGATTAAAATATTTGTCATGTTGATCAATCAACGGTGTTTTGCGGATAATATAATTCTCAAAACACCAGTAAGCTCATTTAGAGTATAAAATAACTATAATTTAAAATCTATATAATATCTGTTTCCACCAAACATTTTAATTCAATGTCGAAAAACAGACAGGATCACAATATTATTGCACTTATGATTTAAATGATATTTGCTTTATTATTACAAGATTTCGTACCAAATTTTAATAATACGATGTGCAGCAGAACATTTTGTTTAAACATTTATTTTAATTAGACAATATACAAAGGTTTAAGGACGAAGGACATGAGATACTGAAAAAATTAGGACCAGAAATTAGCCATTTGCCATTTTTACCAATCAGATTAAATATATTTAGATTATTGGGTAAGGAACTATATAACTTTACATTTATTGAGTGAGTTTATATTAAATGATAAATATTACTAACAAATTAAGCTATTCTTTGTGAAATGGCACGTGATTAAAATTTCTACTCGTCGTGGAGGTTTGAGAGATAATGAAGCTGTATAGCTGTCGTACTGTCAAATTAAACATTAGTTTTTGCAGTAAGTGGAAAAAATTAAATTCCATTTTGAGTTTTCAGATGAACGGCTAAGAAGATATTTTCAAATGAGATAGACAAATAGGCCATTGAGACCTATTTGGTAGTAATTTTTTTTTTTTGTAACACTTTATTCAGAAATTACATTCTGCACAGCGTGCATCTTGCAATGTGCTCTCAAAATATATAATAAATATGTACAAATAAAATACTAATGTACAATATAAATGAATATAAAGGAAAAAATATACAACAAATAATATAGGAATTTTAAAATAAATATTAAAGGACAGTATATACTAATCATATTTACTATGTTTCATTAAATATGGAAAAAAGTAAATGTATAATAAAATTGCTAATATATAGTAAATGGCTAATTTAATCTTAAAGCTTGGGAAAAAAACAAACAAAAAAAAAACAATAAAGAGAAAAGTGAATGCAGCTAAGGCTGGCTTTGCCCCCGGTTTGAGAGTGGCGAGGTGAACCGTCCAAAGCCTAGTAACAATTTTAAATGATTTTGGAAGATTTTTTAATTTGAATATTCGAAAAAAAAGAGCCAAGAAAGGACATAAAATTCAGAAACTTAAAATAAATACTTTCTTGTCCTTTATTAATAATTATTGATAATAAATAAATNTTTCCTATTCAGGCAGCGTGGTGGGTTATTAGGATGGTTAATACTAGATAGAGTTTGGGCTAAAGGATTGGGATGCATGGAATGGTCAGAGTGGAATTTATTAAAACGGGTTGTGATAACGTCTTTTACCAAATGGATTTCAAGGTCATTGAGGAGTAAGGAGTTTGCGACGTAATAGGGTGCATTACCTATGATTCTTAGGATTTTGGATTGAAAGGACTGTATTCCTTGGATGTTGGATGGTTTAGCAGTTCCTCACAGTTCGACTCCATACTTCCAAATAAGCCTCAGCAGTGTCTTATAAAGCGTGAGTTTGTTAGTCACAGTTAAAGTGATTTAAATGTCAAAAATATACGTCTGTGTGTAAAACGAGAACACCCTTTGAACAAAAATAAAATCCACTAGATAACGTATTATTAAAAATTATTCATTTCAGCAAAAGTTTTATATGGTCGCTTAGGTCGGCAATCACTTTTAGAAATAAAGGAGGATAATTCGAGTTTCTCTTTACTTAGTCTTAAATATAAAGTAAGAAGCTCTTTCGGGAAAATCTCCAGGCTTAGCTGGGAATAACGAGAAGGGAATATCAGTAATCAAGATAAGCAGGCAGGATTATAACTTAAAGGATAAAACCCAACAAATCTCTTGAGATAGCACCATTGAGTAGCAATAGCTATTTCAAGTTATATATTATATAGTCAGTTCGTAATTCACTAGCTCATTGGAGCGTCAACAATATATATTTGTTAAAAATAAAATTCGATATTTGAGACTACATAAAAGCGACACTCAGCACTAGAAAAAATAAGATGCTAATGCGGTTTATTGTTATAAAATCATTGTCAGATCAAGAATCCTATATTAATTACATGACCATGTTCCAACAGGCGATAACATAGCCTTGATGTTTGATACTCTCTAAAACTAGTGTACTACGACCAAAAGATTTGTATTCGCGGATAATACTTGAGGAAATATTACTTAAGGAAAGATAAAAATATGGTCCATTCCTAATTATATATATATATTTGTGTGTGTGTGTGTGTTTTTGTACTTGTACTTGTAATTTTGAAGTTAAAGACTCCAAATTCGGTATTGAAGCTTGATGTACTCGGTCGAGGGGGTTGGGGTTATGAGATGGATCAAAATCGTTATACCTTCTGCTTATTAGCATTAAAAAAAAATTTATATAATATAATTTAACTACATAGTTGTATTAATATTTCTAATAAAGCATATTAAGGGAAATGTTTAAGAATAAGAAGAAGAAATGTAACTTTAAGAGTTTTGGGTGGCCCTTTATTTTTTAAATAACGAAACAAAATTCATCATTTACTATTTCAATCGTTAACTATGGACTAAATTATTTTCTGGCTAATATCAATTAATAGGAAATAAAATTTAGAAAATGAATTACTTACTTATAAATGATATAAATTTTGAAACAAAACTTGAATAAATAAAAATATTCAGGCTTCCATAAGGTAGAAGGCATTTATACAGCTATTTCAATTATTTTCATATCTATTCAAAAGACTACTAAAAATATTTCCAAGTGATTTTGAAAATTTTGGTTTTTACAGTGCAATGGAGAAGAAGGAATGAGTAGTGAGTTTTATGTTGATATTTGGAAGTTAGTTGTTGCTTTGTTCATTTTGAAGTCGTGTAATTCCTTTTTCTTCAGGAACTGCTCCATGTTAAGGACATCCACTTTGTATTTTCTCTAACGCCAAACTTTGAGATACTCCTCCCCTTTGTATTTATCTGGAGACATTTCTAACTTACATATTCCAAGATTTGCAATCCAAAATATTATTTACGAACGGTCGTTTGGTTCTTGTACCTAGCGGAATTGTATATTATCAAAGGCAATTAGTCATCAAAAGTAGTCGGTCATCATTTACATTTTTTTTTTTTCATATTTTTTTGGTTGTACAAATAGCATGCAATTACACTTTGCAAAGTTCAATGGTAGCAAGTAAATCTTAATCCATTCGTACAATTTCCTCCACTCCTCATTGATAATCATTATTCTATGTAATTAATTGTAAATAATTTACCCAAACATTTGGTATAGACCAGTAATTCATCTGCATAGAACATAAGTTTATTAAATTACTGATCGTTAATGTAAATAGTGAAAAGAGTAAGGTGATTAGTATCGATCCTTGAGAAAGTCCTTTATTAAGAATGGCCCTTAGAGATGTTTTGCTAAAGATTTTAGTCTTTTGCATACGGTTAGTTAAGAAAGACTCAAAAAATATAATGGCTCTAGAAGATAAATTTTAATTAGTTTCGAAAGAATATAAGCTTAAAATGACCGAAGTTCCTAGTCAAATCAATAGAAATTAGAATTGTCCACCTTTCAACTGTCCATTGCGAATCAAATCTTACAAAGTGTCATATCGAATGCCGTTTGAGTGACTATCTCTTCTTGAAATATAATTAAGAGGGGGAGAAAGAGTGAACAGTGCACATTAATCTTCACCAGCATAATTGTGTTTTTATGCACCATGCTGTGACATTCACAGCAAATTGCCTTCTATATAATTTCAACAAAAACAGTAAAAACAAATTAAATAAAATAACTCGCCCAGGTCTTTTAAAGGTCAATTTAAAATTGCACCACGAAAGTGCTCAAAATCTTTGCTCATTGACGAGCAGAGCGAACGGAGGGGGATATGTTCAAAATGAGAGTTTGTTGACCGTAGATATTATTCTAAGATGATTTTAGTTGGGGTTCGGTCGAGGTAGATCCAAAAAAACACAAATTAAAAAAATGTATTTTTTTAATGAAGGATTATCTGCCAACGTTTCGGCTTACATTGTAAGCCATCTTCAGGGCTATCAAGAAGATGAGAGAGGACGTCCTGTCCCTAAGTTCACATTTCCATGACTGAAATGTTCATTTCCTCAGTCATGGAAATGTGAACTTAGGGACAGGATGTCCTCCCTCGTATTTATGATAGGCAGCCCTGAAGATGGCTTACAATGTAAGCCGAAACGTTGGCAGATAATCCTTCATTAAAAAAATACATTTCTTTAATTTGTGTTTTTTTGGATCTACCTGGACCGAACCCCAACTAAAATTATCTTGGAGGGGGATATGCTCACTCCGAAAGCTGGTTGGCATACCCCAGGCAGGCCTTCTAGCTCTGGGAATAGCTAGAATTTCCTTGAGGCGGCGAAGCTGAAGCACTTCTTGTACTTTCTAAGGTTTCCACCCGTTGTAAACACTGCCTCTTCCACAATTCCTCCATTCTCCTTTCAAACTGTTGCTACTTCAAACATGCACAAATATAATCGCAATGCCCACTTCCCATGACTGGAAACCTCAGTGAATTTCACATTATATCACTCAGTTATGAATTATTTTCCATTTTTTATTGACTCCCATAACCTATACAAATTTAAATATAATGATTCCTCCATTCTCCTTTCAAACTGTTGCTACTTCAAACGCACACAATTAAAATCCCAATTCCCACTTCACATGACTGGAAAACTCAAGTGAATTTCATATTATTTTACTCAGTTATGAATTCTTTTCCACTTTTCATTGATAGCCATGATTTATCAAAATATATAAATATAATGATTTCATTATTCTCATTTCCAAACTGCTGCTACTTCAAAAACACATAAATATAATGGCAATGACAATGCCGTTTACTGGGCTGATAAGCTTCACATTATTGCTTACTTATCAATTTTTTCCACTCTCCATTGCGTGCCATGATCTATCCAAATATAAATATAAATTACCTTGAAATCAATTTAATATAACTATCTATATATTACCCCTTCTCCTAAAGGTCATCTTCTTACAACATAAAGTTAATGTTAATGTCAAATCTATTACTGATTCTGCTAATAAATAAGAAATAAAAGTAAGACGAAAAAGTAGGTTCGAACCTTGAGGAACTCCTTTATTTAGAATGACTCATAGAGATGTCTTTCTACAGATTCTGTACAATACAATCAAATATTTTCTTTAAAATATTTTCTTTAAAATATTTTCTTTATAATAATACTTGAGTTAAGTAAGACTCAATAAATTTATTAACCCTGAAAGATCATTTTAAAGAACTAAAAGATCCTATTTATATCATAGTTCTAATTCTTAAATTTTCTTTGTTTTACCACCTTCTCATAACTAGCATATTGAGAGCTTGGAACTAGACTAAACAGCTCAATGAAACTGCTCAGCCTACTAATTTTAATTGTATTATAGAAGATTTTTTTTTTGCATGCATTTAGCAGTTCAACAAATCGATCATTTTTATTTTTTATATAAATATCAAATTAAGTAAAAAAAAATAATTGAAAAGCTTTTATATCTTATAATAGTCAAATTCAAATACATTTTTAATTTTTAATCCCTTAATTCAGTTATTTTACAGTAATTGGATCACATTCATAAAAAAAAAAATAAAAAAAATGGCATCAGCTAGCTAAGGAATGTAATCAAATTCAGAACTACTTAATCAAATTTCAAATGAGTTAAAATTATTTTCAGGATGATTATAGAAGTTTATTTAAAAAAAAAAATAAAAGTAACCAATAAATAATTTTTAAAATAGTGTAATAAATATTAAAANGTTTATGTTTAAAATATATTAATTACACTGGAGAACAATTGGAAACTCATTTTTTGTTGAGTTAGATTTTATGGCTACCTCTGCTCCAACAGGTCGAAAGTGCGAAAACAGCCCCGATTCTTTTTGTTATATATGTGGCAGTTTTACCATTCCCAGTCAAAGGACAAACATCAATCAGCCGAAGTCCCCGTGCCAGTTTTCAATGAATTACTTGACGTTATTTCTTAAATTCTTCTGAAGATGATCTAAGTAGGAAAGCGCTCAAGTTTTAAAAAAAAACATTGTAGAAAAGACAAATTGGCCATTGTTTAACACTTTTTTTTATAAATTGATGTAATAATTATATAAATTTAAGAAAAAATCAATAGTAATCATTTTAAATAAATATTCAACATATAATTATTATAATATTTCTTGTCATAACAGAGGGCTAATCAAATTCGATTTTTAATTACTTATTCATTTAAATAAAAAAGTACAAAGTTATAAATGCACATAACTATACAGTAATAAATATGTTAAAGAAACAATGAGCTTCTGATGGAGCCTTACCCTGAACTGTAAAAGTCAAACAAAAGCTAAATATAACTTGTATGTAAAGTTTTTTCCGGGTTGGACCGTGTAATGTTTTTGATGGTTGCCGAGCTTTTGCACATCCTGTGATGGCTTCTTCAGGGCTGAATAGAGAATTCATTCATTCTCATTCTCTATTCAGCCCTGAAGAAGCCATCACAGGATGTGCGAAAGCTCGGCAACCATCAAAAACATTACACGGTCCAACCCGGAAAAAACTTTACATACATCTGATGACTGTGGAAGCCTACGTGAACATCTAAATATAACTTTACACTTTTCTACTAGCTATTACAATACAGAGTTTAACTATTAATATATTTATCTATACAGGGCGTATCACAATCAAATAAAAAAATTAAGGGGTAAAAACCATTTACTCAAGAATACATAAAAATCGTGCATATCGATTTTTTTTTTTTTAATGGTAAAACTTGATCTCTACTTTTCCCCCAATATGGATACTATTTATAAATTAAAACAATATATGGATATTGTCATATTTCGTGCTTATTTCCTATAAATTTACATTTAAAATGTAAAAGTTTTAAAGGAGAAAATGTAAATGACGTAGAAAAAAATTATTTGTTTTATTAGAATCACTTTATAAAATTAACACTTGCTTCTTAACAAGCTAAAGATACCCTGAACACATTCTTTTAAATTATTTTGGTCTTTTTGTTGATTTCTCCATTAGAAAATTATATGATAAAAGAAACTTAATATAGAATACGATTATAAAAGCAAATCATATTTTGCTTGATCTTTTATAACTTTTTTCTTTTTTTTTTTTTTTAGAAAGACACCAAAAATTTATGCTTTTTGGGTATAATATTGAGAAGAGAGGCTATCTAAAGGTGTTCTATTTTCTCATTTTCTCAATAAAAACACTCCCATGGCGGGATTTGAACCCATAGGTCCGAACATATTCCCCTCCCCGGCAGCACATCATGTTTTCCACTTACCTCTCGGGAATTGCCTCACTCCAGAGATACACCCTCTGCGTACCGCCGACCTGCATCGAGCACAGATACTACCTGATACCCTTCGGGAATGCTCTGCACACTGTGCACACAGAAAGCCACATCCACGCCTCACTCACCTGCAATAAAAAACAAACAGTTTGAGAAACACTTCAATAAAACTTCCATATCGTCCAATCACACTAAAACTCTCAAAGTGGCCATCATCCTTCTTATCGGCCATTACAATCGCTCTAATCCCCTTCACATTTGGAAATTACTTGCGTTCGAGACCGACATTGTAAATAACTTTTAGTCATCTAACCACTTATTGAAACTTAAATATTGATTTCTTCATGAAAAACATTTAATAAATGATTATTTAAAACTTAACAAATTCAAAGCAAACTCTGAGAATTAAATTAAATTGATTTAACTAATGTCAATTAAATAATAAGTCACACAAATGTCTAAATCTAAGCAGGTTTCCCATGTTTCTATAAAGACGGGCATGCAAGTGCTCAACAATCTCAGTTATACTCCTAAATATCTTTATTAATTATCTTTCTGGTACAAACATTGAGGAACATAAAAGTTATATTTTACACCTGTTATGTTTTGTAAATTTTGTCCTAACTCGAATAACAACGAACATACCAGAATTAAAAATTTTGGTCTTCCACTAAAGCCGAATTTTGTCCAAAAATTAATTAATTTAAGGACTTGCAATACATAGCCTAAATACTGTATTTGTTTTCTATATTTTGCAAATAAAGATGCCTACCCATCTTTCGAAAATACTTTCTTAAATATTTTATGAGTACTATATATGTATATATGTTCTGTAATATTACAGAATAAAAGTTTCAAAATTATTTTAGGCAAATAATGTTCTAAAAAAAATTTCCGTTACTCTAATAGTTACTAATTTACTTTTTATCTTTGATTTAAAAACAAAAATTTTCGCAAAAATACTTCAGAAATATGAGCTTGGCAATTAAAATTAAATTGTTGCAATTAAACATATTTGCCATTATTTAATAATAAACAAATCATAAAAATGCCTTATTTTTTATTCAATAATTGAAGGTCTATCTGCAGTATACTATCGTAACGTAAAATCAATGGCACTATAAATGCTTTTTTTTTCTTGATTAAATCTTGCACAAGGGCATTTTATCCAAGAAATGCAAGGGATTAGAATGAAAAAATCTTACTACCCCAGCCGCGCTGACACTACACCACCGAGGCAGGTTCAATAATTTCTCCAACTCCCCGCACTTTACTCCGAGTTAAAACCCCCAAGTAAAACGAAAAAATATTTTCTGTTACACAAACATCTCATTTTTTGTTCACCTGTGCTTTCCACATTAATTTCTGAATTTAGGTAAATAATCTAAAGGGTTATTATTATTTCTACCACCAATGAATATAGAACTCTCATACCTTATATTCTCCGTCTTCATTGGTTTCTTCGGGAGATGGTGTACAGAAACCAATGAAGGCGGAGAATATAAGGTATGAGAATTCTGAATTTACTCGAAATAGACTTTTCGGTTTCGACCGTGTCGAAAGTTATTTTTTGCCGAGGTTTCGCAGACCCTGTGATAGCTTCTTCGGTGCAGAATGGAAAATATGACAGCTCATTGGCACAGTCAATGCTGGAAGAAAAATCTATGAATATCAATTTTTTTTTTTTTTTCAAATTAGTAAAATCAGCAACGAATATTTTTGACAGTTAAATATTTTTCATAATAATACATAAATTCAAAAAATTTGTTTCGTAAATGTATTCATACAGAAACTTATGAAGGGAAACGCGAGAAGAATACGGATTTATACTCTGGAATGCATACTCCAGATCCTCCCCTGATCTTTCTGAAGCCCCTTAACATCCCCCGATCAGTCTCTGCCTCTCTCCGACTACTCAGAATCGATACAGCACGCACGGAGGGGGTAAGCTGTTGCAAAGACACCTTCACCTCTGCCTTTTTTCAATATCGGCGAGTCGCTCTTGAAAATTCGGAGCAGCTGTCTTTAAAATACGGGAGTTAGTATTTATTAAAAATAAATAAATGAATTAAAATTAAAATATTTCACTAAGAATGGTCAAGCACAGGAGTAAATTGGCCGATCCAACAATCCTTTGGGGAACTCTAAGAGAAAAGTGAAGTTCTCCATAAATGGCTGTAGGCCTGAGAATGGTAGAGGGGTTGAGCAGAATTTAAACATACTTGAAATTGTAACTTGAAGGATAATGCCTCCTACATACAGTCTCAAAAATAGTCCTTAATATGAACGTTTCCCGACAATTTTATAGAGAATAACCGTAATAAAATTCAGTTAGTTTCTAAATTTAACTTATGAAAATAGTAATTTAAATTGAAATATTGAATATACATATATATTGAAAAATTGATATTTTTGTAATTAATTATTGCAATAAGGAATTAATTGTAGTTTTTAAAAATTACTAGTAATCTTGAACTATTTATTTTTAATATAGATTGAATAAATATAGTAAAGTTATAATAATAGTTGGTAATAGGTGTACTACTAATTGTAATTGTTCATTATTTATTTATTTGTTATTTACATTACTTAATGGTTTTTGTTATTGAATGATACTTATTAATGTTACTTATCTGGAAATTTTGAGGTAACTAAAAGATTTAATCGAGATTTTTGTACAATATAGCTGAATATTTTGCCCACTTTTTGCCATAAGTGTATTATATATGTATAAATATTGTCTATATGGACTTCTATACAGACTCATGAACAAGAACTCCAATCTTACGATTGAAAAGAAACAACAAACTGACGCTCTACAAAACCCTATTACGACCAATCTGGACTTACGGAGTAGAAATCTGGGGTGCCGCCAAGCCTTCCAACATCCAGTCCTTTCAAGCCAAAACCCTAAGAATAATTGCAAATGCTCCCTGTTACGTATCCAATACCTCTCTTCCACACGATTTTAATATTCCTTTTGTTCAGGATCTAATTTCTTCCACCTTCAGCCTTATCCGCAGTAAACTGCCATTCCATCCTAATCCACTAGCACAGATCTTGTCTTCCAACTCCAACCCCTTCAACCCACCCCGTCGGCTCAAACGAAGATGGCCCCGCGACCTCCTGGGGACATAGTCTGTAAATAATTTGAGAGTACCTCCTCTCCTCATGTCACTTTCATTTATTTTCTATGATACAAAATGTTTTTATTTATTTTTAACAGAATGTAATATATAAATAAAGGTTATATTAAAAAAATTTTTAAAAAAAAAATAGTATAATTTTGAAACGGTAAAGTNATAAAAAAAAAATTATTATCTATAAGAATTTTGACCACAGCTGGACTCTGATAGGCGGTTTAACCATTGTCAAGATCTTTGTTGCTAATTGGCATTGATAATTTAATTTGCATGTTAAATAAGAATAAAGAGTATTATTTATCTCAATGTCAAGCAGCACCTATTATATCATGCCTATCAGAATTTTGGCTCCTTTTTTTTAACTCACTTTAATGAAATCATGTGTTTATTGTATGCACATAAAACAGGCCTATACAGAAACGTTACAAAAATCCCAGTCCATGCTTCTAAGACTATAATCTTGAGCTCAAACCTGCAGAGCATTTAACACAACAATAAACACAAAAACCCATGGGGCATTGAATAAAAACTTTAGACTATACGATTCTTCACCTATTATCTTCTATATTATTTTCCGCAACTTATATAACGTAAGTAATATAAGCAACTACGTAAATATAAGTAGTTATTTACGATTATAAATTTTTGTCAACCCTAAATCCTCTTTTTCCAATGAGTATCTTGATTCCCCTAAGGGATATTGGACGAGAAGGAGAAGGACGAGAGACGAAGAAGGGCAGAGAAAAAACTGCTAGAATAGTTCACTACTTCCTGAAATTCACTTTTATGTACAGTTCTGACACCAGCTATAGCAGGCTAGAGGTAAAGATATTTTAACGCTATGAAAAATTGTATTTTATTTCTATTAGTCTATGATTGGAGATCGGGATGTACTAAACTCATTTTCAGAAGATAAATTGTAGACCATAGTGACATTCCATTGAAAAGTAGATTGGTCAACTTAGTAAACTACTTTTACTTTTACAAATATTTTTTTTGTAAAAAAACATTTGCACCTAAGATTATCTGCTTTGACTAAATTCAAAATACTTATATAACGCGAAACAAATTTTCTTCCTGACATGTCAATCCAATAGGACCCTTGTAGTTTAAAAATTCTTGATCAATGAAGCAGCTATTTAATGCTTTAGCTATGAAGTCAACTATCTAAAATATCAATGCTGACTTCAATAATAAAAGCAAAATTCAAAAGTTGATGTTATCGTCACGGGGGTAAATAAATAAATAAGAAATAACAGCCGTTGCAAAGTTGAAAGTTAGTTATGAGGGTTAAACAACCTAATAGCCGATATCGGAGATTGTTTCTTTAGAAAGTATTTTTTTTTTTTTTTTTTTCCTCCTTGCCTTCCTTTGAGAGTTTGAGAGGGGAGGGGATTGACTAAATAATTCTGTTTTGGGAGAGCTCATTTCCGTTAAATGACCGCCGTTCTCTCAGATCGATTTGTCCTTCTCTCGATAATTACTTATCGATTCCTGTCCATCCGATAACCGGACTCGAAACCAGAGAACTTCTTTCGGAGGGTAACAGGTTAGGCGAAGTGTAAAATAGGCCTGTTCCTTTGGGGAATTGTACAACGAATGGAGGAAGTCTTGGATTTCATTGACAATTAAAACTGATTTTCATATCAAACTTTCGAGCAAACTGCTCTAAATTAAATAACGAAAATATTTGTTATAAAAATTCCGTCAGCGGTTTCCTTGCCTCAGTACCTCTTTTCATTCTATTCCTACCACTTGAAACAGCTTTTCTTCTCCACATTAAAATAAATAAAAATATTCATATCTCAAAAGGTATTCAAACGTTCCCTGAAAAGTTAATGAAATTGTATGAATGAAATATTGGATGTTGGATTTCCAGATCTCTTTCCTATAAATGGTTTTGTTTACGTCACATATATACTTATTAGCGAATGTGGAAGAACTCGATCTATTGAGTTTGTTCCCATGACAGATTTTTTTCTCATCCTACCTGCAAGACGCCAAAAGTGTCACTAAAATACACATTTTAGTCACTAAAATTTATATACCATATATATCTGTGTGTGTGTGTGTGTGTGTGTGTGTGTGTGTGTGTGTGTGTGTGTGTGTGTGTGTGTGTGTGTGTGTGTGTGTGTGTGTGTGTGTGTGTGTGTGTGTGTGTGTGTGTGTGTGTGTGTGTGTGTGTGTGTGTGTGTGTGTGTGTGTGTGTGTGTGTGTGTGTGTGTGTGTGTGTGTGTGTGTGTGTGTGTGTGTGTGTGTGTGTGTGTGTGTGTGTGTGTGTGTGTGTGTGTGTGTGTGTGTGTGTGTGTGTGTGTGTGTGTGTGTGTGTGTGTGTGTGTGTGTGTGTGTGTGTGTGTGTGTGTGTGTGTGTGTGTGTGTGTGTGTGTGTGTGTGTGTGTGTGTGTGTGTGTGTGTGTGTGTGTGTGTGTGTGTGTGTGTGTGTGTGTGTGTGTGTGTGTGTGTGTGTGTGTGTGTGTGTGTGTGTGTGTGTGTGTGTGTGTGTGTGTGTGTGTGTGTGTGTGTGTGTGTGTGTGTGTGTGTGTGTGTGTGTGTGTGTGTGTGTGTGTGTGTGTGTGTGTGTGTGTGTGTGTGTGTGTGTGTGTGTGTGTGTGTGTGTGTGTGTGTGTGTGTGTGTGTGTGTGTGTGTGTGTGTGTGTGTGTGTGTGTGTGTGTGTGTGTGTGTGTGTGTGTGTGTGTGTGTGTGTGTGTGTGTGTGTGTGTGTGTGTGTGTGTGTGTGTGTGTGTGTGTGTGTGTGTGTGTGTGTGTGTGTGTGTGTGTGTGTGTGTGTGTGTGTGTGTGTGTGTGTGTGTGTGTGTGTGTGTGTGTGTGTGTGTGTGTGTGTGTGTGTGTGTGTGTGTGTGTGTGTGTGTGTGTGTGTGTGTGTGTGTGTGTGTGTGTGTGTGTGTGTGTGTGTGTGTGTGTGTGTGTGTGTGTGTGTGTGTGTGTGTGTGTGTGTGTGTGTGTGTGTGTGTGTGTGTGTGTGTGTGTGTGTGTGTGTGTGTGTGTGTGTGTGTGTGTGTGTGTGTGTGTGTGTGTGTGTGTGTGTGTGTGTGTGTGTGTGTGTGTGTGTGTGTGTGTGTGTGTGTGTGTGTGTGTGTGTGTGTGTGTGTGTGTGTGTGTGTGTGTGTGTGTGTGTGTGTGTGTGTGTGTGTGTGTGTGTGTGTGTGTGTGTGTGTGTGTGTGTGTGTGTGTGTGTGTGTGTGTGTGTGTGTGTGTGTGTGTGTGTGTGTGTGTGTGTGTGTGTGTGTGTGTGTGTGTGTGTGTGTGTGTGTGTGTGTGTGTGTGTGTGTGTGTGTGTGTGTGTGTGTGTGTGTGTGTGTGTGTGTGTGTGTGTGTGTGTGTGTGTGTGTGTGTGTGTGTGTGTGTGTGTGTGTGTGTGTGTGTGTGTGTGTGTGTGTGTGTGTGTGTGTGTGTGTGTGTGTGTGTGTGTGTGTGTGTGTGTGTGTGTGTGTGTGTGTGTGTGTGTGTGTGTGTGTGTGTGTGTGTGTGTGTGTGTGTGTGTGTGTGTGTGTGTGTGTGTGTGTGTGTGTGTGTGTGTGTGTGTGTGTGTGTGTGTGTGTGTGTGTGTGTGTGTGTGTGTGTGTGTGTGTGTGTGTGTGTGTGTGTGTGTGTGTGTGTGTGTGTGTGTGTGTGTGTGTGTGTGTGTGTGTGTGTGTGTGTGTGTGTGTGTGTGTGTGTGTGTGTGTGTGTGTGTGTGTGTGTGTGTGTGTGTGTGTGTGTGTGTGTGTGTGTGTGTGTGTGTGTGTGTGTGTGTGTGTGTGTGTGTGTGTGTGTGTGTGTGTGTGTGTGTGTGTGTGTGTGTGTGTGTGTGTGTGTGTGTGTGTGTGTGTGTGTGTGTGTGTGTGTGTGTGTGTGTGTGTGTGTGTGTGTGTGTGTGTGTGTGTGTGTGTGTGTGTGTGTGTGTGTGTGTGTGTGTGTGTGTGTGTGTGTGTGTGTGTGTGTGTGTGTGTGTGTGTGTGTGTGTGTGTGTGTGTGTGTGTGTGTGTGTGTGTGTGTGTGTGTGTGTGTGTGTGTGTGTGTGTGTGTGTGTGTGTGTGTGTGTGTGTGTGTGTGTGTGTGTGTGTGTGTGTGTGTGTGTGTGTGTGTGTGTGTGTGTGTGTGTGTGTGTGTGTGTGTGTGTGTGTGTGTGTGTGTGTGTGTGTGTGTGTGTGTGTGTGTGTGTGTGTGTGTGTGTGTGTGTGTGTGTGTGTGTGTGTGTGTGTGTGTGTGTGTGTGTGTGTGTGTGTGTGTGTGTGTGTGTGTGTGTGTGTGTGTGTGTGTGTGTGTGTGTGTGTGTGTGTGTGTGTGTGTGTGTGTGTGTGTGTGTGTGTGTGTGTGTGTGTGTGTGTGTGTGTGTGTGTGTGTGTGTGTGTGTGTGTGTGTGTGTGTGTGTGTGTGTGTGTGTGTGTGTGTGTGTGTGTGTGTGTGTGTGTGTGTGTGTGTGTGTGTGTGTGTGTGTGTNTCAAAAGGAGAGTTTGTTGACCGTAGATATTATTCTAAGATGATTTTAGTTGGGGTTCGGTCAAGGTAGATCCAAAAAACACAAATTTAAAAAATGTATTTTTTAATAAAGGATTATCTGCCTAGTATCATTGATTTTATTACCCCAGTCATCATCGTAGTACTTGCTCAAATTATCTTCTCCGTCGCAAGTAAAAGTCAATTATAATCTACTGCACATTTGATGTATCTCAGTAATCGCTTCACGGCATTCCGATGTACTTTTCTCTGGTTATTGTTGTACCCGCTGAGAAGATGCAGCAAGGTGATGTCCGGTTGAGCAACTTGGGATATGTAGAGCAGGCCACCTATTGCTTCTTGATGAGGAATGCTCTGACATTTATCCTCCTCTCTTCTCTCATGCCGAGTGAATCCTAGTCCAGGTTCTTAGAGCATTCTCCATATTGAATTTTTTTAGGAATTGCTCTGCATATGATTTTTGGGAAATACTGATTTTCCTGTTGCACGATCTCAAATAATTTCCATTCCAAGGCATCTCTTGGTTGCTTCTAAGTCTTTCACCTCGAATTTCTCATTTATTTATTTTTAATTCGGGTGGTCAAAACTTGATCATTATAGAATAATATAAAATCATCCCTATAGATTGCTATTACTAAAAAAAAAAATGTATTATTCCTAATAATGCGGATTATTATTATTTATAGTAGAAAACCAATATCTATTAGTTTATTATGGAGGTTTTTGTTCCACTCTGAGGGCATAGATGGATTTTTAGCCTCCATGCTTTCCCTTTTTTAGCCTCTTCAAGGAACTCAGATGGTGGTTTTACATAAATTGTTTCCTCTAATTTGCCATGTTTTTAGGCCATGTGGTTTACTTCAAGGTCTTTTACGGTATAGGAGAGTATCTTATAGAAGAATATTTAACAACCGGTGTAATCTCACCCATAAACTTGACTACAGCCTTTTACAACTAGTCTGGATTTGAAAATCCTGTTCTTCTCCTAATTTATGTTAAGAATCCATATTGGGTTGAAGAGTTTCACTGTGGTGGGAAGTCGACAATTTCGAAAGTGTTATTTAGCTGCCATCTTCCTTCTCATTGCAGGCACTCTCATTTCTTTATAGGGTCTGTCAATGTCATATTTTTTTCATTTGAGCTACAATATTATTCAAATCCAGGAAAGGTCTTGGTTTTATGGTGATGTTTTGATCTCCTAGAAATAGTCAAATCACTTTGTTGAGGTAAATAAAGCGCAGTTTTTTGATGGACTATCCTATGACTGCGTAAATAATACTCTTAAGTTTTTATTAGTGTATTCCTTACCATTATCAGAACAGAATATTTTTATCTTAGCCTCAAGTTGTTTTTCTACCTAATTTTTGGACCCTTCAAATTTTTTCTTAGTCTCATATTTGTCCTTTAACAAATTATTAAAATCATCAGCAAATGTTGACGTATATCTAGAACCACCCCAAGAGGGAACACTCGTAGGTTCACACAAATCAGAATGTATAAATTCTAGCTTATGTGATGATTGCACACACCTATCTTTAAGGGTTCTCTATTTTGTTTACCTATGATACAAGCTATACAATATCTGTCACCAGTATCACTGAAATCTATTCCAATTGGAGACCCTTTTTAATTTATTCATGTAATATTTATTTATGTGCCCTAATCTTTGATGCTACAGGTCATGAGACAATTTTTCACAAGTTTAATTTCATTAGGAACATGTTTAATTTCCGCTACATTTACAGCCTGGTGCTTTTGTTATTTCATAAAACTACTCCATCATAGCAAGTAGTCAGCTCACTATCGATTATGTCACATTTCGGATAATTTTTACACTGGCCACGATCAAAAATAACTTTATAACGCTTATCTGTTTGTTTTCCACCATTAGAGCGCATCGACTGCTGATGGTCATTAGCGCTTGTGGTATTTAGTACCACGTTAATTTTATACTATGTAAAATGTAATTTTCTAAAATGTGTATTCTATACAATATATGCAAGGGAATAGAATAAAAAAAATCTTACTACCTCAGCCGGGACTCGAACCCAGATCTCCTGCTAAGGTAGTAAGATCTCCCGGTTGAGGTAGTAAGATTTGTTTTATTCTATTCCCTTGCATATATGTATAGAATATGCTACAATATATTGTATAGAATACACGTTTTAGAAAATTACATTTTACACTTACACTGTTCTACCAAGTTTGTAACTAAGTAGAAACGAAGGGTTGAGAGGTATCACATCCATCTTATTCAGTTATTATCCACTGAGATTCTCTTCTAATTTCAGAAAATTGTAGACTTGAGGGTGTGAACCAAAACCTTCATATTTATGCCAAGATAGGGTTTCCGTAAAGTAAATAGGCATACAAATTTTTTTTTTTTTTTAACCTGAAAATGCCTTCTGAATGAACAGAATCAGAAAAAGTATGAGTGCTGTGTTTTCCTTGAAATCTGACATTTTAACGTTCTGCAACAAAATAATTTTACTTTTTATGAACAAAACTCTTAGCTTTTAAAACTCTCAAACACAACATTCGAATTCAGTTTAATTTAAAATTTGACTGCAAGCATTAGAATATTTTTTTCAAAAAAATAATTTCTACGAACCAGAATAATTTAGGTTCAGAAAACAATATTCCCTTTAATATACTTCGATAGTTTAGCAGAGGCATATTTTTCAAATCCAACGAATCCCTTTAATGAATATTTAAATACTCTCATACCTTCTATTATCCGTCTTCATTGGTTTCTGCAAACCATCCTCCGTTGGCGAGCGCTTTCGGACATTGTCCATCTTCTTGACCGAATACATGCGTTCACTGTCACTGTCTGTATTCAACTGTTGAATACAGACCGTGACAGTGAACGTATGTATTCGGCCAGAAGATGGACAATGTCCGAAAGCGCTCGCCAACAGAAAACGGTTTGCAGAAACCAATGAAGACGGATAATAGATGGTATGATAGTTCTACATTCATTGGTAGTGATAATAACCCTTTAGATTATTTAAATACCAAATCAAAGAGTTACCTTTGATATTAAATAATTTAAAAATGTGAAGTTGATATTTATATTATACTAAATTAAAGCAGTACTTAATAATTACATTATGAGGAATTCACTCATCTTACTCAACTGTAGTTGTGTAGTGTGGCTTTAAGTTATGTATAATAGCAGCTCAGAGTTGCCTAGCAACATTCATTCACATTTCACACAGCTGGGAATGAAGGAAATGTTCTGCCGTTAATCCATCAATGAAAGAAAAGCTCAGTCTACGTTCTGGGGGGAGGGGGGAGGAATGGGGCGTTTCTTAACCTAGTAAACTATAGACTGTTGAAATGGAATACAGAAGTAGCCGAATTTAATCCATCAAAAGCCTTCCGGCTTCTCATTACTAATAAAAGCCCCTTGAACACGAAAACGGGCGTAGAACAGGAAAACTAAAAGATAACTCTGAAAATGATGAATGGAAACAGAGGCACTAGAAGTAAAGGCAGAGTGAGCTGGCTATGTAATGGATGTCATATTTCACCCTTAAACCACCCCTATTTTCAGGGTCCGGCATATTTCCCTCAAAACTCTTCTTCTCTTTTTTTATTCTCTTCATCTGACTTCCTTAGAGATTTCTTCAGTTCCATCTTCCTCATTTAAACCTCCTTATCATATATAAGGAACAGTAATTTGATGAATGATAGCTATTCACCTTTTTGAGGCCATGAGGCGAAATGAATGTTAAGGATATATTTATTCTTGATCCACGGCTCACTGGAGAAGGAACTTAAATCGGAATGCTGGCCCACCTATTTTATATAGAAAACAACTTCGATATTTAGGCTTTCTATTGGCTAATGAAATACTGAATATTCATCAAGGAGGAGGAGGTTGGAGGATGATTAGGAGGAGGTGGATGATAGGATTGCTAAGGAGGGATTGCTAAGGTTAAGGGATTGCTAAGGTTACTAAAGTATTGCTGAGGAATTGCTAAGGTTACTAAAGTATTGCTAAAGAATTGCTAAGGGATTGCCAATGTTTGGTTTGCTAAGGGTTGCTAAGGATTGCTAAGGGATCGTTAAGGATTGGTAAGGTTGCTAAGGTTAGTTAGGGATTGCTAAGGAATTGCTAAGGTTTGCTAAAGGATTGCTATGGTTGCTAAGGTATTGCTAAGAGATATTGATGATATATTTTGGCTTTCTATTTGCTAATGAAATACTGAATACTCATCAATACCCACGTGATTATAAGTGTTATGTTGTTCCCAAATGTTATAAAACCCATAAGTGGAAAATGCATTCTTATAAAATTTAAATTCCATAACTTTTTTTCTCGGAAAACCAGCATTTAAAAAGGTATTTCAGAAAAAATTAATGCTGAACGCTTCTCCACTCCACACTCCCTAACTTAGCGAAAAAGACTTAGCGATCTTATGCCTTATACTCATTATCTTCCTAGAAGAATCACGTGAAACATATCAAATTGAAAACACATTAACTCTAATATATGACCATCTTTAAATATAAATAGTAAATCTGACAGATTCTATTGGATTTTATGAGATTTGAGACACACAATTTTTATTATTTTAAAACCAGTTGACAGAAACCCATCGTTGTTTCTTCTCCTAAATAAAGTTATGTTCCATATATATAT